>PVJA010024519.1:0-21354 GCA_004027025.1 Myocastor coypus | reverse complement strand
TTTCTTTAAGGGATTTTCATGTGTGTATTTGTGTCTCTCTGTGTGTGTGCGTGTCTGGTGTTCTATTCCTGTTTTTCTGATCTGTATTGAGCACAGCAATATTTTCCATCATGCACAATAACTATTTTAGCATTCTTGTAGAAAATGTTCTCTCTTTTGTCTAGCTGACAATGTCTTCATTTTGTATTGCTTTCTGTGGATTAATTTTGTATATAAACAATTCTGGAGTATTTTTTCTTTATTTTCTCTTTTATGATAATGTGCTGTCACTATAGTATACCTTTGTGAACATTGTCTTTGTATCAGTAATTTGCTGATCCTCTTCATTCTTCAAGTTTATGTTCTTTCAAAACTGGGATGAATACTAGGACACCTCTAGAAAGATCTCCTTTCTTTCTGGAACCCTGTATACAGATGGTTTAGCATTAAACTTGGCCCAAGGCGTTGGATACTGACTTGCTTTCATTTTTTCTCTCTCTTTTTACTTAAGGGTTGATGACCTTGACTGATGTGTGTGTGGGCTCAATGAACCTTTCTATGGCCTTATCTAGAAGCTGTCCAGTTTTCATATGAGATGACATCATATTTTTCTTTTCTAGTAGTTTCTTTTTCTAATAAAAACACTTTTATTAGTCTCTCCTCTATGTTGAAATTCTCAGATGCTTGCAGATGACAAATTTTAAGATGGAAATATATTTTGTGTATCCACTATACAGTCACAGTCTAAAAATTCCATCCTCAAGGCCAACATCAGACTTCCTTCCACTGACTAATTTTCCTCTTTGGCATGAGATAGTGCATCTTACTTTTTTGTATGTTCATAACTTTTAGTAATGTATGAGACACCGTCTAAGATACAGTAGAAAAAGCAGTGGACATTGATCTACAGGAAAGGGCCTACTCCGCTGCCTTCAGGCCTCTATTGACCTGGTGTGGGCTGAGGGTGGTTGCTGTGTGGAGAGACTGAGGCATGCAGGTGCTCTGTGGATGACTTGGTTTTCTTTTCCAGAAGAAGTGGGATGGGAGGCAAATTTCTCTTATTAGCAGAAAGGAATTGTGAATAATGTTTGCATGGAGTGAGTGTAATAGTTTTGATTTATGGTCCTCTGCCCCCCTGCCAAAGAAACATAGCTGTGTGTTCATAGGACAGGATTGGAGATGAGGACTTCATCACAGGGGCTCTAATTTGATGGTATTATTAGGAAGTGAAGAAAATAAGAGGCGGGGCCTAAAAGTGGATCAAGGAGCTGTGACATTGGAATTATGCCTTGTCCCCAGGGGACTCCTCTCTACGTCTTTTACACTTTTTCTGATTTTTCACTGAGTCTAAAAGCAGTATGGCCAGTTATCCATGGACTAATACCTGTGAAGCCAGGAACCAGCATCTACGTTTCCTTCTCTAACAGTTTTCTCAGATGTTTTGTCACAATAGCCGAAAGCTATCTAGGGCTGGGGAGATAGATTGGCAGACTAAGCACCTACCTGGCAAGCACAAGGTCTGGAGTTTGATCCCCAGTACAACATGCCATGCTGGCCCTGCAACCATAGATGCACTGTGACAGCCACAAAACTGGGTGTGTAGACATAACCCTGTAATCCCAGCATTGGGAGGTTACAACAAGAGGATTACTATGACTTCAAAACTGGTCTGGGGGCTACAAAAGTGAGCAGAATGTCAACCTGAACTGCATAGTGAGACTCTCTCTGGGGGGAAAAAAGCGTCAACTCAAAAAACCTGTCTAGCACAGCAAATGAGAAGAGCTTCTGAATGAAAGCTCCTGTACCTTGAGGTAAAATAGATGGAAAACAATGAGAAGGATAAAACGGTTAAGGAAGAATGATCCCAGAGTTTGCCAATTGGCTGTACTTTAGTGCAGGGGCCATGGCCGACACATCCCTTATATCCCCTGCAGGTTCACTAAAAAGAGTTGAAACGGGCAACTGCACAATAACAACAGCCTGCTGGATAGCACAGTTTCAGCCCAAATTGGAATGATTTTCAAAATCCACTCCTGTGTTCCCTAAGATGAGAGTAGCCTGGCTAGGTCTAATGTTGTATAGAGCCTTAACAGAGTTACTGATTTTAATATCCTGTCAAAGAAGCTGCCTTGCTGTGAAATTCAATGGCTTGTTTTCCTTAATTTTGTGCAAAGAAAAGCAATGATGACCTTGATAAATGCTCATGTGTAGTTAGGTATATAGCATCTAAATATTTCAATCCCTTTGTACATACCAGAAACTCCAATAAGTAGCAAATAAACCTCAGTATTTTCTTAGCTCAAACTGCATCATATATTTCTCAATTTACACATCATAACTCGTCAATGACTTGTTACTTAACCATGACATGAAAGGATATTAACACAGAAATTGACAAAAATGCTTGCAGAATGATATTCTTTTTTTTTTTTTTTTTTTTTCTTTTTTTTTTTTTGAGACAGGGTCTCACTGTGCTGTTCAGGCTGGCCTTGAGCTCACTTTTGTAGCCCAGGCTGGTCTCGAACTCGCACCGATTCTCCTGCCTCAGCCTCCCTAGTGCTGGGATTACAGGCGTGCGCCACCACGCCCGGCTGTAATGATATTCATTCTTAACCATGGGCGGGATAGTTGAGCTGCAATTTTCATTGTCTAAAATTTAAGAAGGCATATAGAAATGAGATTGAGGTTGAGCTGATATAATTTAAAACCCTTGACTTCTCCACCTTGAATTACTGGTTCCTTCTGGATGTGGCTTTCTGTGAAGTCCTCAGACAATATCCCTTTGTGTAATGCATGTTTCCAGGTATTATTAAATTACCCCAGAAGGGTAATGGATGGGTGTCAAATCTGAACATCTTTAGGAACAGTAAAAATATACTCTCAAAGAATAGCTGTTTCTGTTACAATTAAAACTAGCATCCTTATGGTTGTGTCTGAGAGACATTGCTGTGTAGGCATCCCATCTTGTTACTTCTTCCATGTCCACACTGCCTTCAGGGAAGCTCCACCTTAGGTTCTCTGGACTAGTGATGACTATTTAGAAGAATTACTCATGCACTTGAAATCAGGCTAAAACATTTAGATAGGGGAGTGGTGGGTGGGTATATTGCATAGCAGGGTAAGCGCCTGCCTGGCAGGCTCAAGGTCCTGAGTTCCCTCCTTGATACTGTAACAATAAATGAATAAATAAATAAATATCCCCCAAATTTGGAACACTAGCCACATTTGAACAGAGTTGGCTAAATGCTCGGCATTAACAAAAATCTGTACATAAATTCACAGACACCACAACTGTCTGATGTTCATATATGTTGTACTTTGCAGGGCATATAGGACAGACGTTCCTTGTCATTCACAGGCTCTCTCTCTTATGTGGTAGATGCCATACTATGGCCTTCTCCACAGCCTTGGTGTCTACATCCTGAAAGCTTAGACCTGCAGAGGTAACTAACAAGCCAAGAGATGGCAAGAGCTCTGTCTGCCCTTAGCTAAACGTCTCCTTTCAGAAATTACGGTTGTTTCCAGCCATTTGGTCCTCATCTGAGGAGACCACACAGATTTTCTACCAAGATTAGGCTCTTTTCACATGACTGTTTCCATAAATATCCATTTTATGCAGGTACCATATTTATCCTAGGGACACTGCAGATACTGATGACATGGGTATTAGTAAATATGTATGCTTAGGAGAGTGAAATTCAGAATGATAAGTGTGGTTTTCACTGATAGAATGCATTCATATTTTCTTAAATTATCACAGGAAACTAACATTGACTGAATAGCTCAGTAAAGATCACAATTCATACTAGCTGAAGAGCACAAGAAATAAAAGCAGTCCAAAATTTTTTTATGACTTGGGCTGGCCAGATAGCTCAGTGGACTAAAGCACCTGCTTAGACAGAGTATAGCAGCTGGGGTTTGATCCATGCCATACAGAACCTGCCACCAGGGTGTGCTGAGATGCCAATTTTGACTTGGCCTAATGGCATGCACCTGTAATACCAGTGCTTGGGGGACTGAAAACAGAGGGATCAGTACAAGTCTGATCTACATAATGAGACCCCGTAGACCTTACAGACCCTGCACATTACAAAAAATTATGAGCTGGAGATAACATAATGCATGGTCAGCTGTAATTACCACTGTAATTACAACAAAAAATATGCATTAAGGATCTCACTATAAGCTCAATTGCCTATGTTATAGGGTAATAATATCATTAAGCTTCTCTTTCAGATGGTTAACAACTTAAGTTGGCAGACCAAAAATTTAGAGAAAAGATGGGTTACAATGATAACCAATATTTTGGCTTTAGCCCTTCTAGGTCATTGAGGACTCAGGATATGAGAACCTATACTGTAACATCTTATAATTCAGCAGTGTCCCAAATTTTCTGATCAAGGAGATTATGGAGCTAAAGAGGAAAGTGATTGATGATGTAAAGTGAGCCTAAGGAGAGTCACCTAGAGAGAAAATATTCTCTCAAGTTTTCACATAGAGCTAATTGGTCAGGCAATGGCCATGACTCACTCAGATGGATGACACCGACAAAAGATCTACAAACCTCTGTGCTTGGTTTCAGGGTAAATCCTGAAGGAATCTGACTGACCTTGTCAGATACAGAAGTTACATTTTTGTTATATGTGTCCTGCTTTATCTTTGTTTTAATCATTAAGAAGAAAATTATAACCACAAGGTATAAAAAGTAAAGCCACATTAATATGCTGAACTAAAAAAGGTTCAAGTCAACAACTACGATTGCCAGTTCTGCAGATAACCCACTACTATTATGGACTGTTGGACTATATTGTGTTGTTTTGCTGAATTTATGCACCTATGATATTTGAATGGCAATGGAACACCCATCTCTGACAAAACAAACCAAACAAGGGGGATATAAATGAAGGGCCATTTTATAGTGAGAAAATATAAATCTGTATATACAAAATAGTCAGGATAGACATATAGCTACTTTCTCTTAGTTCAGTGAGAAGGAAGATTTGTACTAATAGTGTTCAGATATCGTGTGTGTATCTTGTCCTCTGAATAACTATGAAGATAACAATGTGCAATGCATTAGTTACTATAACTGTCCTACTAAAAATCCTAACTAACTGTTTTGAAACTGTATCATCATTCTTCTCACTAAAATTAATCTTAAAAAGAATAAAAAAATCTCACTGTAGTATTTGGGATTATGCTTGGTGATACGGGGGAAAATTACAAAACAGTGAAATTTTCTCTGATGTAGATAATCACTAACAGATGAAAAATAGTGTGATTCAGTAAGTAGCAATCATTTCTATTGAAACATAGGCTAACTTAATTTCTCATGCTTCTTTATTGCAGAAAACATTTTTGTTCTGTTTGGCACAAATAGAATGGGTATACACTTGAGTTTAACACTATAGGGAAGTATACACAAGCACTGACCAATTGTAACACAAGCGTAACTATAAACAGAATTGTTATTAGTCATTGTATTAGTACCAGTAACCAGAAGCCTAGATTACCCAACTTAAGACATGAGTGTGTGCTTCAAGATATAGCTGAATACAATTTAAAGAATTGAAGGCTCTTTTATGATAGATGCAGACAATTCCATTTGGATACTTCTAGATCTGTTGCTAGTATGGCTTCCACACCCACATGGACCACCTCAAAGAGTAGCACACACTGTGTGCTTGTTCCCCATAATCAGGAGCTATGATGGGGCCCTTGGGGAATTAATCTCACTCTTTCCTTCCAGGTTTGAATGTGGGATCCATGTTAGTTTAAACAGAGTGAGTCTCAAAATGTCCTCAAAGCAAATAAGAGAGAAAACCTTCTCTGGAAGTTCAAGCAACGTGGATAATATACATGAAGAAGTGATAGAAGGTTTCAATTAGGAGGCTTGTGAATGAAAACAACAAAGAAATAGTGCGAGAGTAGAAATGTGGGTTGGCCTTTTCTTACAAGTTCCTGGAAAGGCTCATTGAGGTGAATTTTTTTTCCTAGATACTAAGTTAATAACAGGATGATTAATGTTTGTGTAAGTCAGTTGGATTCTGAGACCTATGCCTCACCCATGCCAGGTGGGGAAGAGACGGAGTGGGTACCCAGTACACTTAGGAGACGGGAATGTTTCAAGAACATGTGAAGCTTGGTACTGCATCAATCAACTATGGCAAATCAGGTGTCTTTCAACAATTTTTACTATGTCAACTTATCCTTGATAATTACAAATACATCTGTCTCTCTTTGTTACAAGTATCCCACGCTAGGTCACACGTATGGATGATCTTCAGGCTGGAAGAACTTTGCATTTTTCTTTATCTCCTCCTCTCGCCATCCCCCTCCCCACTGGCTAAGGCTGCCTTTCCAGTGGGTCTGGGAATCCAACCTCCAACCCCTGCACCTGACTGGGTTTGGAGGCACAAGCGCTTAAATCACTGAGCTATCCCCAAATCCCCCCCTCTTTATCATTTTTATTATTTATTTATTTATTCATTTATTATTTATTTATCTATCTATTTATTTTTGGCATCCGTGAATTTTAAATGGTTAGACCCATTCAAAAGCAGCTGAAGATTTTTCTTTTTAGTACACATTTGCTGTGGCCCAAGAGAGGGCAATAGTACCATCACAGACTCACAACTCTCCAGTCTGTTTAATTTATTTTTTTTAGCTTTAGTACTTAGCATAGTTCTTGACATGCAGAATATTCTAAACATGTGTTTGTTAACTAATTAAAGTGGTTAAGTAATCCTACCAGGGGCATAACCTCTGAACACCTGATTCTTATATGTCTGCCACCAATTTCTCTTGAGGTCAGAAACTCTCCACTTCTCTAATAAAATCTGTTGTCACTGTTCCTTCTTCTGTAGATCACAGGTCCCCTTGTAATACAAAGTTCAGGATTCTAATGCCCAGGTTTCCATATTAATCATAACAGCAGGAGTAAGTTGCCTCCCTCACCAAACACTGGATAGCAGTGTGCTCTTTATGATGCAAATGGAGCATCAGACTTAAAATATAAATAATGACCTGAAAGGAAGGTAATTTGAAGCCATTTCATAGCTGATGAGCCATTATTTCTCTCTATCATCAATGCATCCAAAACAGGCTCTCCCATCACCTTGCTCAACCTCCATCATAAAATTAATTACCTCTGGATGGACCCCATTTAATTGCTCATAAAATTGATCTTACTTTCCAGATTTTATGGCAATGAGTATGTCATCAACAAAAGTGTCTAGAATGAAAAGAATACTCATTATCTATCTTGAAATTAAATAAAATAACTCATGGTGGATATAGAGACCTTTGCCACCTGAGTCTATGTTATGTAGTAGACACTTCTAAATATCCCTAAAGGTCTTATAAGGAAGACTTTTTTTTTTTAATTATTTTATTTTATTTTTGTTTCAGAACTTTTTGTTTGTTTATTTGTTTTTATGGCCGTCTCAGCCTGCCCTGAGGGCAGGGCTGACACAGCATGTGGTGCCGGGGATCGAACCGCGGTCCCTGCAGCTACCTGCAGGTGCTTTAGACCACTGAGCCATCCTGCCGGGCCCCGGAAGACTTTTAAAAAATGATCAAAAAATTTCAAAAGAAGACTGAAAAGTATAAGGCATTTTAATCCAACTAGAATGTTAAATGTATTTCTTTTCAAACAAGTGAAAATGAATTACTGGTACCCTTTAAACATTTGTTCATTTCTTTATTCAAGCTAGAGATGGTCTTGTTATGAAAAAAAATGTGATTTGCTGTCTGAAGAACTCCAATTATGACATTCCTTACATAATTTCTTTCCCCAGAAAATTAACATCTTCGCATTATTTAAGTTTATTTTCAGTAAATTAACATAATGATATTTATCTCATAGGCTCATTTTAGGTTTGAATGTGATTGTGAATAAAAATCCACCTAATGAGGGTCCTGGTCCAAAAAAAGACATGCAATCAGTACTTGATGCTATTATATTCTACAACTGCTATTAATATACCAATCAGGAGACAATAATACATTTCAATGAGATTGCATAATAGAGAGGTGATAGGTTTTAGTATATCAGTATTTGAATTCCATAATTTGTAATTCATATATGCTTGAGCAGTTTACTTAACCTCTCTCATCCTCAAAATAAATGGGATTTTTAACACTTAAATTACAGGATTGGATGAGGTGCATGATGGAGGACAGCAAGCTCTCGGCAGTGTTTCCTGTAGACAACTGCATGCAAAGTAACCTCAGCTGCAGTGCCCACATCACACCTCCTAGTCCCATCCTGAGTGGAGGGGCTCATGCTCCTAATATGCATTTCGAATTTACTTAGATTGGGTGAAGAGTGGCCCAGAGAGCTAGGGCTCTGGCTCGGCCAGGGAGAAAGGCTCACTGATGCCTTCGGCTGCGTGAACCTCAGAAGAGTGATGATTCCACTCCTCTCTCAGAGGAGCTAGGAGCTGGAAGCCTGGATTGGACAAAAAGCCAGCTCAAGACTGCATCTCCAGTGCACTCTCTTCATGCGCTTGCCTTTAAAGCCTGATCCTTACTGATCAGCTCATTGTGTTATCTACAGGTTTAATTTACACAGACTTACTGCAGCTCCTCTCAGATCAAGTTGTCAGTATCAAGCTTTGAAACCATGTAGTTTGGTCAGTTGCAGCACTTGTACTTTTCCTTCTACATCGACATTATTTCACACAGATATTCTCACCTACCTGGATGAGTTACTCCTTTTGTGGTTTAAAAGGATATAACATCTTCTGCTTGATATTTTCTCTCAATGCTTGAATCTAGGCAACATGTTCTTACTATCAGGAAGGAGTACTTCTTCCATAATGCTTATTATACAGCTTTGTGAGAATGTGTTGGTGTAGTTATAACTGAAAAACATAAACCTATGAATGCATATCTGTCTAATTCCTCTCTGGATTCCATGCATTTTCTCAGGGATGATGTAATACGTTATCATTACGAATATAAGCCAAAATGAGAACCTCATAGGTTGCATACTAAGAGTAAGGCCTCCAAAAGTAACTAACTTAATTTAGAGGCCCAATCTCTACAGTATAATCCAAAGGGATAAGTCAAGGAAATCAGCCCAACTACAGTGAAGTCAGAGTGGTCAAAGCGATAGAAATGAGCTGGAAAACATAGATTGGAAAAAAGAACATAGGTTTTGAACATTTGTTACCTTTGTTACTGAGTTCAGTGGGATGTAAACCTCTATATGGCAGGTCTTATATGAAGAGGTTTGAACAGGGCCTGGAGAGAAGAATGAAACTACTCTTCTTTGACGTCATGTATAAGTTCATACAAAATGTAAACAACATAATATATTTTATCAAAGGCTTTCATTATACTGTAAAGATGATTTTGTGACTACTTGCAAATGATGAAATGGTTCAAGGTAACTATAGCATTACCAGACTTCTCAGAATCATAATAAGTCTAGTATCAATGTCTAAGCTCCAATCATTTGCTAAACAACTTGAGACAAACCTTTAATTCTTTCTTCTTTCATAGTGGATCACTTAATTGAACTTGTATCCCACACTAGTTTATTAAAACAACAAAGGTCCATGTGATATTCTTACTGGTTTGTGTTATTTTTATGGTGGCTATCAGTCTATATATATATTGAAAGCCTCCTTGCTTAAAGCAAAGATTTGATGCAGTTGGATCACAAAGGATCATTACAGTTGAGCTTTACTTTGAGATTTCTTATCCTAAGTGTTTTCCTTGTTCCTAAAGTTAAATCTTTCAATAATTCCCTTTAAATTACCAGAAGTTATCACTCATGTCCTATAAACAGGCATCTCAGAGGTATTAAAAACCCCACACAAATAGGAATGTGAGTCTAGTGTGACATATTTAACATAAGAGACAGAGTAGCTCCTACATCTTTATAGGGCAAGTGTGGGAGTGGGGATAAAATTCATGATGTGGTGGCCAGGGAGAAGAGAGAGTTTGCTTTCCAATTCTACTCTCTGCCCTTCGCAAAATCTGATTAATTTTTTGGAGCTATAATTTTAGTTGCACAGAGTGGCAGCAATAATAATAATATTCATATTAAAAGTTGGTGAGAAGATGAGATGACATGGTATTTAGAGACCTACTAACATGTGGCAGCAGTTTAATTACTACACTGTCCAGAATGATTGTATTGATAAGCATAGCTATAACTCCATACCAAGAAACATCAAAGTCCTATTGTTGGTGAGGTACACAGGCAGCACCCCGAAGCCTGTGTGGTTGGTTGTAGATGCTTGGCAAGTATTTTGGGGGTGGTCTGTAAGTGTGCATTTTGGGTCAGGTGGACTTCTCTGCTTCAGTAGTGTACTTGTGACAATCAGTGTACTGTTGCCACCACCGTTGGAAGGAACTGGTTCTCCAGGTCTGGCTGACGCTGTGAGCATCCCTTCATGAGAGTTTTTTTTTTTCAATGATGTGAAGGTTGAAACAGCACTCTCAACATTATTTTCCTGTGTGCCATATCTTTATCCAAAGTATATATTCATTCTCAGAATCCTGGCTCTCAATGAGTTTCAGTCATATGGCACTGTAGGTATGCTAAGCTGGAAGCTGGACTTCTTACTGCCCAGAGTCACTTCCAGAGCACTAATTCTTTTAACCCTAAACTTATTGTAACCCTTCCCTAAGTTTGGAGTTACCCCATACTTGGGAAAGCTCTGTTCTGGTGTTTTTTTGTTTCCTCTCGGATGACCACCTGGTACTTAGAAACTTCTCTTGTCATAGCAAGGAAAAACAAAACACAAATAGCTAAACACACAAAACACCTGACCCTCTGAATTACACAGAAACTATTTTACATTTCTAACTAGACACATTGCTTATCTGTTCTATGAGCAGCACTTTTGACCTAGGAAGGTTGGATTCCTTATGACTTCCCCAGGCTGCAGAGGCATAGTTAAGTCAAATGCGGAAACGTGGACGTGCCCATTAAGTGCTATGAAGACACAAAGACAGCGAAATGAGCAGTATGAAGCATGGGGCTAGAGTGAGTTCTAAGGACATGACAGCTGTTGGAACAAAATGAAATATTGTCTGATATTATTCTGCTCATATATGATATCAGCAGATATTAAAGTTTGATTTGCTCCTGCACAAGAGCCAGGTAAGAGAGTGGGTCTATTGTGGTGCCCACAAGTTATGGGTTATGTCTAGTTGTCCCCCCAAAGCCTTATGTAGTCATTGGGTGGGGACTTTTTTAGATTGAGACTTGACTCAGGAGTCACTGGGATTTGTGTTTTAGTACTGATGGGATTATCGGTCTGAGTAGGGCTGGAACTATGGGTGTGGTCTAAGGTGGATATCCCAAGGCAGAGAGCCTGACTGGAACATAAAGAGGGACAGAGAGACAGACTAGAGCTGTTGCTCTCTGCTGCCCTGTTTGGTTGGCTGCCTCTGCCATCATTTTGTTGCTGTTCTGCCGCCATGAACTGGATGCTCTCTGCCCTGTTCAGCCTTGGGTCAGCCAAATATGAACTGAACCCTCCAGTAACTGTGAGCTAAATAAACCTTTCTTTCCTTCATTTTGAGTGTTGGGTATTTGTCCCAGCAACGAGTCAAAAGTAACTAAAACACCACCACATATATTAGGTGTGCACTGAATTGCTTATGTTGCAGGAGAGCAAAACTTGGATTTGTGGGATTCATTAAAAGCTGCTTTCTTTTTGTTTAGTCCTACTAATCCTTCTTATGCTCTGGAGAAAAAAGAACTGTTTTCCTGACTTCCTTGGTTCTGCCTAAATGACGCCACGTGGCAACACAGTCTGAAGTTGAGCAGTTGAAGGAGCGTAGGCCTTGAATGAGAACTGGAAAAGCGAATCACACTACCGCTCATCGGGGTCCACTTCTCCTCTTTACAGGAAAGTGAGTATGTCCCATTTCTCAGCTTCTACTCTGACTTGATTTGTTACCAACTTAATGAAATCTCTCCGTTGGGATAGGAAAAAAGATGCATATCAGAATGGAACGAATTCCTACCCGCTCTCATGCCCTGACACATGCAAAAACATACTCACTGTCACATTAAGACATGCTACATAAAAAAAGAAAGCTTGTGATGTGGATTGCTAGGCATTCTGAGGTTTATCTGCTTGCTTTCATAGCCCAACACAGCCTGAAGAATTTTCCAAATTTGATGGAGTTTTAAATCTTTGTTTTCTGCAAACTGGCACTGACTATGAGGCTGTTCATTTAAAATGAAAGACATAGTAAGAATCCCCTCCTTTCTTCTCCCTGGCATTTCTTTCTTTAGACTAATAACATAATCAGACCCGCAGAGCAAGGCGCAGGGAACTGAGGTAAGGCAAAGAAGAAAGTTGATATCTATCGTTGTTGTAGGATCTTTGTGTTTAGTGGAACAGTAGGCTGTTTCTTTCACTGTACATGCCTTGGAAAATTCTATGGAGGCTTCTTATTGGGAAATTTTTGACTGTATGTTTTAAAAATGTATTCGGTTGTTACCAGGTCTGACTTCACAGTTCAGACTCATTGTGCTCTTCCTGTTTTCAACCTCCCTAGCACTGAGATTATAGACATGCACCGCAAGAATGTGTCTCATTGGCCAGTGCGGCTCACCCTGGGGTTGGGCTGGTGCAGCACGTGGTGTCAGGAACTGAACTGCGATCTATGTGCTTGCCTGAACTTGCCTAAGCAGACTCTTTAGTCTGCTGAGCTCTCTTGCTAGCCCTGACTATATTTTCTTGTTGTCCTGTCCTAAATTATTTTAGGATTCAACCCTAAGGAATAACTTCAAGGCCTGTTGTTTCTAACTTTGACACCTGTTATGGTTTGTGTCTTGTCTCCCAAAACGCTCATGCAGTCACGGCGTAACTTTCTCGAGTTAATTTGTAATCCAGTGCTTGAATTATGGGTGCAAATGATGCTGGGATTATGGGTGCAAGTGCCGTACCTGCCCTTGGGTGGACACCCTGGATGAAATAGAAGGAAGGGAAAAAGGCTTGGCCCTGCGGCTCCTGCTGCTTCTCCCCTTGCTCTTTGCTGCCTTCTGCCACTGTGAACTGCTGCCATCTTCCAGGCATGAGTCTGCCTTGGAACCAGCTGATTATGGAATGCAATCTCCAAAAGCTATGAGCTAAATAAGCCTTTCTATGCTTAATTTGGGGGTTTGAATATTTTGTCTCTGGAATGAAAGAAAAGCAGTCAAGATGACACTTGGGGTGGGATCCCTTAGCAATGACTCCAACCATCCTCTGGTGTGGAGTTGTCCATGCCTTGTGAACCTGGAGACAAAATGATGTGGTGCTGTGCCGTGCAACTTGAGGTCAGCATGCATTCCTGCGCTTGTCAGCAGCAGGGCCATGCCACAAACCTAGCTGTGCTGACAGCCGTCTTGTCACCTTGGCATTTCTACATCCGTGGGGACCTTCTCAAAATAGCGCTCTGCAGACTCCTTCGGGATCATGCTTTGTCCATCCTTCATTCTCATTTTGGAGCATTCATCTAACCAATTATTTTTCATGATATTTCAGCTCCAACCCACTGCTGAACGTAACATCTGTCGAATTCATGCCCCATGAAGCATGAAGAATACCATTTTAACATCCCGTTACCCATACGTTTCCTCATTTAAGTCCATACGTGACCTGTAAGCTGTTGTAACTCTCGCTACAGGTGAGAAACAACCATTCTGGGAGGTCATCAGGACCACATATGCAATAAGCCAGAACATTTGTGAGAAAGCACTCTGCGTCGTGTTTCGCCTGCATCACTGAACACAGAGCAGTGCTTGGCACATGGCAGGAGGCCAGAGTGCTTTCCTAGGTGCACAAGGGATACCAGGCCCTTGTAAATCAATTGCTACCCACTGAGTACCCTTAATCCTGCTACTGTTCATATTTGGAATCAGGAAATGATTTATTGGGGAGCATCCCTTGGTCACTGCGGGACAATCAGCAGCATCTCTGGGCTTCCGCCGTGAGGGCTCAGGAGAAGCCACTTCTCCTGTGACAGACGAGAGGATGTCTCCAGACAGTGTGAAATGCCGCCCCGGGGTACATGGCTATCCTTGCTGCAGCCACAGCTTATGCATGTCTGTAAGCCATGGGTAGTTTTAGAGGGATGTCAGGAGAAAAAAGCTGGCTGTATTATCCCTAAATAAGTAATGACAAATGTAACTTTTCTAATTCTTTATTATAAAAACCTTGGGGGGCCCGGCAGGATGGCTCAGTGGTCTAAAGCACCTGCCTGGGAGCTTGGGCGGCTTCAGGGACCGCGGTTTGATCCCCGGCACCACATGCTGCGCCAGCCCTGCCCTCGGGGTGGGCTGAGCCGGCCATAAAAATGAGTGAATAAACAAATAAAGGTTCTGAAACAAGATAAATAAATAAATTAATAAATTAATTAATTAATTAATTAATTTAAAAAAAAGATCTTGGGCAAATAACTTTTTGGCAACTAACTTCTGGGAAAGTTTTTTACATTCATTTCTCTCTGTCGAGGTGGAGCTTCACTTTCCGTGGAATTTCAGATCATACTAGTGTTTTATTCCTTTTTATTGAAGGTACATTTACAAGGTGATCTGCTTTTCTGTTTGTGTCAGGGAAGCTTCCTTCTTTGGAAAGAATTTTAGTTAATCACGAAGTCGGCTCTTCAATTCTGCATCTGATTCTATTGCTCCAATAGCTCTGATTCTATTTCTCAAATTCCTTTCAATTAGGGCACATCCCTGGGTTAGTGAGAGTCAGTAATTTACTCCTGACGTTTCTTATCTCTACGAATAGGCCTGGGGCCAATAATGTGACCTTTATGTATAATGTTTACATTAAAAAAACACTACACAAGTGGAAGGATACTCAGTGAAACCTGTCGTACTCAGCTTTCTTGAGAGGACTCTCTATTCTTTTCAGCATCTGTTTTTTCACTTGAGTACTGTTATTATATATATATATATATATAATATATATAATAATATATATATATATAATATACATTATATAATATATATTATATATATATATATATATATATATATATATATTAGTTAACCGCATAATAGTAAACTGTGTATAGTTTGCAAAGCACTTAGGTTGATTCTAGTTTTGGGGCTATTGCAAAATTATAAGTATGTGGGCTCAGTTTTTCTGTGCACATCATTTTTTACTCTGGGGAAAATGCTTAGGTGTGCCATTGCCTGGTTATGTGATATCTTATGTTTAGATTTATAAGAAACTATCAAACTATTTCTGAGTGATGACATCATTTTGCCGTCCCTGTGGCCATACATGAGCTACTTATTATTTTTGCATCATCACCAGCATTTGATATTTTCACTATTTTTCTCTATGAATTTCACTCTCTCTGGTAGGTAAGGAGCGATATACTAGTGTTGCTTTAACTTTCATTTCTCTGATAGCTAATGAAGTCAAATATTTTTTTCACATGTTGTTTTTTATGTGTGTATCCTCTTCAGTGAAAGGTGTTTTCACTGAAAACATGATCAGCTATTTCAAGCCAAGATGATTCAGTTGTTGCAATGTTTTAAGACTTCATGTTTTTTTAATTTTATTTATTATTTTTATTCTTGTTTCAGAACCTTTATTTGTTTATTCACTCATTTTTATGGCCGGCTCAGCCCGCCCCTAGGGCAGGGCTGGCGCAGCATGTGGTGCCGGGGAAGCGAACTGTGGTCCCTGAAGCCGCCCAAGCTTCCCCAAGCAGGCACTTTAGACCACTGAGCCATCCCGCCGGGCCCAAGACTTCATGTTTTAAGACTGTTGGTACAAAAATTCAGTCCATGGGGCAGAGAAGTAGCTCGGCAGAATAAGCACTATCCTGGCAAGTGCAATGACCTGAGTTCAATCCCCAGTCCTGAAGAAAAAATCATTGCATTTACTAAATAATATTTTTCTAGATAGGAAATCTGCAATATTTCTCCACCTCTATTGTCTGTCTTTTCTCACATTTCTCTTGGACTCTCCAAAACTAATTTTTCACAAATACTGATTTAATTCAGCTGATTATTTAAAAAAAATGAATGATATTTTTAGGTGTCGAACCCCAAAACTGAGGCTATTTCTTTTTCTTTCTTATTTTTATTACTTTTAAAAAGAAACAACAATGTCACAGTTTCAAAACATGTTATTAGTACATTCCTAATATTTGATACAATGCATATTGTTGTCCTCCTAGTAGTTATACAGAGCACAGGGTGTAGATATTATAATTTTTCTGATCATTATGGGTATAAAAAATTTCTTCTCATTGAAATAACAGAAAGTAGTTATATACATAATCCACTGTTCCATAATTGCAATGGGTTATTGGAAAAACTGGTATCGTTGAAAGCTATTGATTTAAGCCTTTTACAGATCAGCATACTAATCTAGCTGTATGTTTTATGCCTCATGATTAAACTTTTCTGCTGCATGATTAAGGGCAAGTTAAAGCAAGACCTGTAGTACAAATCATGGAACTTTTTGTATTTCCCAAGGTCAGTCAAACCCCTCGGGATTTACTTTGAAACCATGTACAGTGAGACTATTTCTAAGTTGTGAAGATTTTTACCTTTTTTTTTTTTTTTCCTAGATATTGCATAGTTTTATATTTTCTACTTAATGTTTGATCAGTCTGTACACAATGTAGGATTTAGGTTAAGGTAGCTTGGAAGGCTTGTTTAAAGGTTTTAGGATGGGAGTATACCTACTTCTACATCCTTGATCAAAGAACAGTCATCCTCTATCAAGATTAGATATCCTCTTCATCCTAGTTCACAGCTTTGGGAGGGCCATACATGGAGCATTGAGGAAGGGGGCACCCTCCCGGCCAGCCAGGGTGACAGATGTCACAGCCAAATCTCCTTCAATTCCAAGGTAATTTTTCCTAGCGTTATTTTCTATCTTATAGACACTCAAATCTTACTACATTACTGTATTTATTATATATCAAAACATATGATAATAGCATAAAAATGAGTTTTTTTTCCATTTTTTCACTTTTGTCAAATTTTGGTGAACATATTTGAGTAGATGTATTTCTGACATATTTTTAACTTTGTTGATTCACATGTCTATCAGTTTAGTAATATCATACTATCCTAATTACTAGAACAATGTAGTAGGCCATTTCCATTCACATTACTGAGCCAGTCCAGTGAGATACTTTGTCATTATCGCCTTCAGTTTTTAGTTTTGTGTAACTTTGATTTCTTTGCTGAAAATTTTTAATTTGATTCAACAGGATTTGAAATTAACTTCTGAAGCAGACTCTTTGAGCTACTTCTTTTAATTCCATGTAATATAATTGCAACAACTGAATCATCTTGGCTTGAAATAGCTGATTGTCTTCTGGTTCAAACTGCACACATTTACGGTTTTGGGTGTTTAGGGTTTTGTAACTGTCTTCTGGATATTATGTCTATTCTGTTACAGTGATTTAACTATTACTACTCCTTATCTTATTAGATATTTAGGTATTTGATTTTGGTAAGCAGTCACTCCTCTTAGTTTCAGAAAGCAGGCCTAGAGCTGTGGGATGGCTGTGGTCCCCACAAGCTTAGTCTGCAGAACTTTGTAGTGCTGTCTTGGTTTGCCAATGTGGTGCTTCTGTGGCCTGCTAGTCCACGCTGGCATTTCCCATGCATTTACTTAATTCTCACTACTGAGTGTCTTTCATTGGTGAGGATATAGTGGATTCTCTCTAGCGGAGCCCCTGATTCTTCTGGAGTCCTGCTTCAGGTAGAGATGAGAATCATGGAGACATGAGGACAAAGACTGCCTTTCGCAGTTGTCTCTGTGATGGACTCACTGAGGATTATTCAAGGGAAAAAACAGCCTTAGAGATAACGTAGAAACTCATTGCCTGCCTTCCTATTATTGTGTAAATCATGAATTCACCTCTGTTGCTGGTGTTATAAGAATTGTCTCATATTAGAGAAACTCCTAATGCATCAAGGTGGGTTGAGCTGTCTTCTGCAGGTGAGGCAGCGACTGATCACTACCAGGTATTCATGGCCATCCTGAGTGAGTCGAAAGGACACATGGTGTTGACCACTGTGCTGTTTCTCTGGGTCTGGACTCGCAAAGAAGCTCCCCTTTTTGACCCCTTAGAGAAATTCTGTTTTTTTTTTTTTTTTTTTTTTTTTTTTTTTTAGTGTGTTTGACTTATGTTGGTGCTTCATGATGAGGAACAGGTTAAAACCATTCCTCTTGTTCAGAACAAGAGTTCGAGCAGCAACATCTTCAACCAGTGTTTTCTCTTGACATATGTGGACCTTATTCTCTCCTCTTGAGTATATTTCAGTACTACCCATGTTAAGTAATGGAATTTGAGTTGCTCTGCCTTAAGGAGGATTTTAGAAATGTTCTTTAAAACTTGTGAAACAGCTACATCCTCCACCTCACCTACAACACATCTCACAGAACGCTGTCCTTTATTTATTATCAATTCCTTCACAAGGGCAACTTATGAGCACTCTTGATTTGCTGAGCTCAATTGCATTTTCCACCTCTATTAAAACTGTCTCTTCTGTTTGGAGTGCCTTTTCTCCTCTACTGATTTTAGAAATACTTTAGGGATTTCACTAAGTGTTTTCAATGATGGAGAAATTCAGGATCAGCTGAGAAAAGACTGTGAATGTCAAGAAAAAGGGTTTTGGACTTTAGCCTGTAAGTAAAAGCAATTCCCTGGCCTCATCAAAGCTTCAAGATCTCATATTATTGGTAACTGAGGCTGGACTGTTCTGGGTGACTTGATTTATAAAGAAGGAAGCATGCTCATGCCCTTTGTTTTGGAAGTCAGTTGACATTCTCTTATTAGATTAATCCAAACTGTGTTTTCCAATGAATGTCTCAAGGTAAGGTTTCCAGTTCACTTTGTCTACTTAAAATAAGTTGTCAGAGTAAATTAAGAACACTGCTTTTGCTTAGGCAGTGAAAGTCTCTGGAAAATACCTGTTGGCCTTTTTTGATAGGCAGTAGACCTTTGCAGTTTGGTCAGGCTACATACCCACGGAGAAAGTAGTACTTTCTTAGAAAAATAACCATCCAACCAAAAATAAAACTGCCCAGGATATATAAACCCATTTTCTTATCAAAATTAAATATTGGAGGGTATTAATTAAAATAATAATTAATAATTAATTAATTAATAATTAATTTAAAAATTAAATATTGGAGGTACAAAAAATTATTCATTAGTGCATTCTCTTATTCAATTATTTTTTTCACAGACTGATCTAATATGTACTCACAGCCAGTTATTTTACTAAATTTTAGGCTTGCAAAGTACAAGACCCACATTCATGAGCAGCTCTTCACCATATCACAAGAATCCTTTTAAACAGATTCTTTCAAAGTAATGGGACCAGGGGCCTGGCAGGATGGCTCAGTGGTCTAAAGCGCCTGCAGGTGGCTGCAGGGACCGCGGTTCGATCCCTGGCACCGCATGCTGCGCCGGCCCTGCCCTCAGGGCAGGCTGAGACGGCCATTAGGATAAATAAGCAAACAAACAAAAGTTGTGAAACAAGAAAAAAAATATAATAAAAAAATAAATAAATTTTTAAAAAAGTAATGGGACCAGGGTAGGGTCTTCCTGTCACACAGTTTGCAAGACATATAGCACCTCATGCAGAGGTCGAGAAGTGGTCTCTAACTGAAAGTGTAGGAAAATGAGACAGAATTAAAAAGGTCTAGGGTACATTTTAATGGCAAGTGGGATGCAAAAGGCTGAGAATATATTAGGTGTCTGAGGCAGGAAAAGTACTCAGGTTACAAAGAGAGAGGCAGCAAACAGTGGTAGCCCTAGAGAGGTAGGTAGGGAGAAATCATCACGGTGTCTTAATGCTATAATCTCGATCACTTTATATTGTTTATAAATGGCTTTGTTAATTATACAAAAAAAAAAAAAACATAACAATTGAACTCATGCAGCTTACATTGGAAGAGGACCGTAAGAAGCCATTGAATCAAAGCCCTACTTAGCTGTCTTCTTTTCATTCTTCCTCTTCCCTCTTCATTTTCTATTTTACCTTTTCTCTCTCCCTGCTTCTCCCATTTCCTTCCTTTAACAATATACACTGAATACCTACGAAGTACTGCATATAATGGTAGCCAATGGGAGAAAACTCCAAACAAGAACAATTTTAGAAATCTTCTTTTGTAAATTTTCAAAATTTATAACCATATTTGAGTTAATAGGTAAATTGTTAAGCATTTATTATGATTGTGTATTAAAGTATATAACACAAGATGGGGCCAGGGAGATAGCTCCGTGGCACAAGTGCCTCCCTGGCAAGTGCAAGGTCGTGAGTTTGAACCCCTGTCCCGCAAAAACAAAACAAAACAAAACAACAAAAACAAAACAAAAAAAAAAAACAAAAAAAACAAAAAAAAACACAAAGTATGTAACACAAGAATTAAGATGAAATAATGAATAAAAGAATAAGCTTTACTTTGTAGCATATAGATTAGAAAATCTTCCAATAATGTGACACAATTGTGTCTGGAAACATAATAGAAAAAGAAAGACTGCTGGCCCTCTCCCTCACACAGAAGGAAATAGTAAAGTTCAAAGTGCTACAAGTATGTAACCCTAGAAGAGGGTGCACCAGACAAAACAGAGAAAGAGGAGAAATGAGTGTTCATAGCTTTGACAGAGGTCAGCCGCCTAGAGATTTTGAGGGCTGCCTAAGGGAACTGGATTTCATTTTATGTCAGAGAGAACACACTGGATAGTCTTTTTCCATGGATGACATTATCCAAGTTGAACTTTGAAAGCACAGCTATTCAGAAAATAAACTGTAGCAGTGAATCAAAAAGTAGAGATTAGTCAGGAGCTACTGATAGCATCCAAGGGAGAGGACCTGGCTGTCACTCTATAGTGGACAGTGGAGAATGGGAGGTAAAGGAACACAGATTGAATGAAGAAGTCGTCTAAGTAGAATGAGTGCAGATAGTAGTGGCAAGGGCTAGAGGGTCAGAAGTGACTCTAAAGGTTTTGACTAGAAAACTGGATGGATGGCATCCTTGTCACTGGAATGGGGAATAAATGGTAGTGGAGTTCTTACTAGATTCCCAGGAGTCTAAACATATAAATTTTTATGTCATACTTGTGTTTCAGTAGGGAGCTGTGAGCTTTGTGGGACTCTGTTTGAGTCTGTCTCACCATTCAAAGACCAGGCTGTAGAGTCAAAGAGAAACATAAATTCACCAAAGTCGATTGCAGCCAAGACAGAAAAAGTAAGAATGGCTTTCTCTCATCAGATAAATTCAGGGGAGACCTCAGCTCATGCATAGGAGCAAGAAGAAGGTGGTGAAGGAGGAGGAAGATGAGGAGGAGAAGGGGGAAGAGGAGGAAGAAGAAGGTCGTGGAGAAGCCAGAAGAGGAGGAGGCAGAGGAGGATGA
>PVJA010024518.1:0-31747 GCA_004027025.1 Myocastor coypus | reverse complement strand
GTTTGGGCTGGGCTGGAACAGGAAGTTAGTCGCGGGAACCGAGAGCTGTTCTTAATTACTCTTAATGTAATCTGTGTCTATCTGTAATTGGAGTCATAAATGAGCAAAGCAAATCCAATGGCATTTTCATCTCCCCTGAAGCGTATGCTGCTCGCATTTCTGGCATTCTAAACATCAGATTATTTTGAAGTTCAGCATCCTTTCCTGGCAAAAGGACTCATTTTGCTTCACAATTTACTCTCATCGCCTTAGTCAAAAAAGCACACAAAAGCAAAGCGAAATCATTATATGTGTCATGCAATCTGACAGAGATGCATGAGTCTTCAAAGAATACTTATTGGCATGTGAAAAGTCTAAAATGGAGAAATTGTTGAAAAATAGATTTTTTTTTTGTCTTTTTGAGACAGGGTCTCGCTATGCGGTTGAGGCTGGCCTTGAACTCATTTTTGTAGCACAGGCTGGTCTCGAACTCACACCAATCCTTCTGCCTCAGCCTACCGAGTGCTGGGATTACAGGCATGAGCAGCCACACCCGGCTGAAAAATAGATTTTAAAGGCATCATTACTGTAGGAATAGTACATATCTGTATTTGCTCAAGGATATGCATACATATTATATAATATACTTATCTTTTATTAATACATATATTATAATTTCTTAGTGGTCTTTTGCAGACATAGAAAGGGAGAGGCAGGCATGAAAACAACACACAATACTTTAGTGCTTATGGCTTTTTGTTTCCCCTTTTTATGTCATTATTTGTCAAATTTTGAGTGAAGAATGTGCAAGCTTTTGTTATGAGGTTACCAAAAGCTTTTGTCTTTTATAGAGTGGTGACATCCTTCACTTAGGTGACATCCCACCTCCTTGCATTACCAGAACTCTGAGCATGCATCTGCCTCACTAGGGTTCTGATATCATGGCACTGTCTTTGAGTTCATTCTCCTCTTTCCCTGGGGCAGAATATTCCCAAGCACACGAGCATCAGTTATCTTCGTACTCCTAGTGCCTGGCATGGTACCTTGAGCATGACAATGTTCCATAATTGTTTCTAACGCAGACATGGTCAAAAGACAGAAGAGAGGCTGGCAAGGTAGCTCAGGGGTCTAAAGCACCTGCTTAGGTGGGCGCGAGCGAGCGAGCAAGCGAGAGAGAGAGAGAGAGAGAGAGAGAGAGAGACAGAGAGAGACAGAGAGAGACAGAGAGAGACAGAGAAGAAACAGAGAAGAGCTGCCCCTCATTCCTTCTGAGGTAACGAATTTCTGCTGTTGGAAGAGTGAGTCCTTCAATAGGCCTGGTCTATTCTCACCTGGAATAGAGTTCCTTCAGTTCTCTCACCAGCATGGCTCCTCCTGGAGATGGGAACCCACTGCTCTGACCCACCCATTTCCCCACTGTCCTTCGTGTGTGTTGGAATATGATTCTTTTGGAGACAACCAGGACATGTCTGCTGATGAGCCCCACATCTGGCCTTGGTTCTGTCCCTTATAGCAAGAGGCTAGAAACCCTCTCTCCTTAGATATTTGAATATCGCTATGCATCCTGTCACATCTCTAACCACGTACATTCTCCGGAATGACCTCACCTCTGTCTTTAAGATGGTCTTCTTGTAAGTAAGGCGCACAGATAGAATGTTCTGATATAGTACAGAACACCCAATTTGTTCTACAGGTTTTGGTATGTTTCACACAGTATAGTCACTGTTGCTCTGAAATTTAAGCCTCATTTGGTGTCTTGTAGCTGGTTTAGGTGGTAGACAGGAATCCCAGTGACCTGCCTTATAAAGCATGCATTCTAGGGGGGCAGCCAGATAGTAACCAAGTAACCCCAAAACATAGCATAATGTATGTTTAATGGTGAGTCTTGTGAAGGGAGTCAGTGTAAGGACAGAGCAACACAGTGGAGAGTTGTCACATGAGATAAGAATGCTAAGGAAGATGTCTTTGAGGAGGTGAGATTTGTGTTGGTCTCAAAGGATAAAAGAGGCTAAGCCAACATCAGGGTCTGGAGAAAGAGCACTCTAAGTAGAAATGACAGCAAAGGAGCAGAAGATGAGTCAGGACAGTTTGAGTGACACCAGCTGGCACCAGCTAAGAAGCAGGAATGGGTGGCTAAGTGGGGTGGAGAGTGGCAGGAGGCACACCAGAGGTGGGAGGGAACTCCACCGTGAAGGGGATGCTGGCCATGCCAGCATAGCCAGGTCGTTCTGCCAGGGCAAGGGGATGCTAGGGGCGCAAGAAACGCAAGCTCTGTTTTTACTTTTCAAAGGACTCCTCTGGAGGCTCCAGGGACAGTGTACTGAGGAATGAGGGAGCGACAGCTGGCCCTGCTGGGAGGCTACTGTGCAAGTCCTCCCCCATGGCCTGCTCCTCTCCCGCTGAGCTTTCTGCATGTTGCTCAAGAGCAGTGTAGCACAATGAGGAAGGAAGACGGGCCCCAAGGCAAGAGGCCCTGTCAGCATCTGCGGGGCATCGTCCAAGATGTCCGGCCAGCCTGGGACTTGTTTTCCGTAGTTGAGAAAAAAAATCTTAATGAAAAGGTCAGTAATTATTGCATTGGGTTTCCGCAAAAAAGTCATATTAGCTAACACAAGTAAAATACTTAGAACAGTTCCTAGTACATATAAGGGATCAATAAATCCAGCTATTGTTATTATTTTCCCAAAAAAATGAAAAAAATATAACAATATACTAAGAGACTAACAGTAATTAAGACACTGTATTTGTATCTTGGAAATAAGAAAGCTATGCTTGAGGCATTCACAGGCGAATGAATTGGATAGGTATTGTTATTGTTGAGCATAACATACTTTCCTGTCTCTTCTCAGAGGCACACTTGGATTCATTTTGAGTTAACCAGATTGGATCGGCCTTCAGCATTTCTTTCCGGTTTCAGCGATGATTGGTGTAAATGTTTGGTCTGTTTTCAAGCAGCTCAGCACTGCTCTCAAGGTGCTCATGAGGGGCAGAAGGAGGAGCAAGGTGGTGCAGGATCCCAAAAGATTCTTTCGTCTCCTTGCCACAGTCAGCTGTTCTCAGGGTAGCTGTGATAACACAAGTGGAGATCTGAGGCCATAGCTGGACAGAGGGGACAGGGAAAAAATTAACAAAGGCCTTGCTTCATGCGAGCAAATAGGAATTCTGCAGTAAGCAAGAGACATATGGAAAAACATAAAATAAGAACAGAACAATTCAAAATAAAAAGTCCTCTGCCTGGCTCCATATGGCCACTGGTATTTAAGGTAACGGTAAACAGCAGCAGCTGCAAATGCTTGCTCCTGAGGTTTGGGGCTCAGTACACAAAATGGTACTTTCAGTTTGTCTTTACGAATGCTTCTTTGGTTTACTTCTTGGATCGGCTTTTTTAAGAATTGGGGTACAATATAATCAATAGGTTATCAGTTGATGTTTTAATTGATAATTTGACAATTTTAAAAGCAATTTTTAATAATGTTATCTCACTCTTGGAATGGTAAATTACTCATAAGTTATCATCTCTCCTTATGCTTTCTTTGAGTCAAGACTTAGGAAAGCATCTTACAGTTTTACAGCCACTGTAGGGTTTGCACACTTTAACTATGAAAGCATAGCTGCATTGCAAGTTCTTATAGTTGAAACATAAATAAAAAATGACACAGGACATGAAAATGACACCACCTGAATTACAGATGTCATGCACATACTCTGCATTCTACACAAATTTATGTAAAGTCAAGTAGAAAGCTACACCTTGAAGGGGGATTTTCTGATATTTCCCATGGAATTCAAAGAAACTTGGGAAAATGAGTGTGAGCACTAGATAGTTTTGAGGTTCAGAACTTGTTTAGATAAAATGCATCCCAATGGATGTTGTGCCCCATAGAATAGGCAAATAATATTTAGCAAATACCAAACTGAGTCAACACAGGGCATCACATACTAGGCTTATAAATGAGGAGAGCTTCTTTTTAGTATCCTGGGGTCTGGTGTGACCTAGTATCTTTAGATATTGGCTTTGTTTTTCTTGATTCCTATCTTAAATTTGATTTTGGAAAATGAAATAGAAATATCGTAGGAAAGAGAAAAATATGTGTCACCATACAAATTTAATAAACCTAGTTCTGCAGACTCAATAAGACCTCTAGTTTTCTGATACTGAGGAACAGGTTTGTAATCTCTTCTATGACTAAAAATGTTCTGTTGTATTGACACTTGCTTTTTTTCATTTTATTTTGTCTGTATAGTCTCGACCAACTAACCTCATTTTTCATTTTTTTCTACTACTAAACTGTTCTTCCTCCCTCCTCCCTCTCTCCCTTTTTCTCTCTCTCTCTGTCTGGCTGAATCTACTGGATGTTTGGCTTTGTGTGGACATAGCCACACTGTAAGTCGGCCCCTAATTGAATAATTCACCATGAAGACTGGTTTTTATCCTTCTTGTGTTGAATAGGCATCTAATCAACCATTAATTTCCTTTTTGTTGGATGAACATAATAACTATTTCTGTTTTTCATTATGATGAGAAACAGAGGCAGAAAGGATTAGAGACTGCCCTGAGTCAGAAAGGGAAGTTGTGAATTCAGCTACATGAATTGTCCCTCAGCATTCAGGAGTGATGCAGACAAAGGTCAGAATTTGGGGTAAAAAAGAGAGATTGCAGTGAATGGAAGGACATGGACATACACTGGGGGAGTGACATTATTCTGGTCACTTTAAGTTAAGCCTGGAAGATTATTTGTGATGAAGAGCTGGGCAGCCTTGGACAATAACTTTGTAAATTCTCTAAGTCCATTTCTTCATCATCTATAGAAAGAAACCAATACAGTAGAATGGAGCCATATCTCACTAATCACAATTATAAGGATGTGATTAAGCATCATTTTTACCTGTAGCTGAATCATTGCCATCCTTGTTTGAATTCATTAAGGGATGGTACCATATTTCACTCTACTTATGATGATGAAAATCCTTCCCACATTATCTAAGTACCCTTTCATAAGACTATTTAAGAGAAAAACAAGCAAATCCAAGAACGTTCTTGTGAATGTAGACATTTATGGTGCTGAACCTAGTTTAAACTCATAAAGAAAATTAATTCTAATAATTTAAAATTAATATTGAGGGCTAGTATTAGTGCTATATTGATTAGACATCACAGAGGTCTACATTGCACTACATTGCTGGAAAAGCCTCTCTAGCTAAAGCCCATGGAATTTGGGGTGTTGTGGGCCTCTGGGAGGACTAAGCCAGGGTCTTTTGGGCCTTGATGATGCCCTAATTTGTGCTTCTCATCTTTTCTGTATGCCATCTTCGTCTCCTTATTATGTTCCCTTTAGTGAAGACTCGTAATGGGGCTTCCAATAGCTTCCTGCTCTATTCTCTCAGTATCTGCCTTTGGGAAGAAATAGAGACATGAAAGAGAACAGAGTTCCATGGAAGGAGTCTGACTGTCCAAGCGTGAGTTGGTTACACAAACCTGGACCATCACTGTGGATGAGGAGTGGGGCTCCTCTGCAATGATTCTCCAGCAGAGGGAAGACTTGAAGATAAAGGAAGCTTTTAGACCACTTAAGCCATTTATAATCACAGGAGCATCGCTCTCAAGAGAAGTGTGTGTGTGTGTGTGTGTGTGTGTGTGTGTGTGTGTTCCTTAGCAGGCAGAATAGAACTTAATTATTATATAACTTTAATAAAGCATTTCCAGCAAGAGACTTCTAAGTTCTCAGAATGGTTAATTTCATATGATAATATATTTAAAACTATTTGTTGACAACTCAGAATGTAACATGCTAGACAGCAGGGTGGATTCAGAAAGGTAAAAAGATGCCTGTGTGCTGGATAGGAAGGAACTCAAGGGACCGAGAGAGGGGGTGGGAGGAGGGGATCGGGAAACAGACAATGCAGCAGGTACAAGGTCCTAACAAGTTCTATAAATGTAGGCACTACATGCCATAAACATGAGCTAAGATCAACGAGAATGAAAAGGAGGAAAGGGGAACTTGAGGAGGAGGGAGGGGTATTGTGTATGTGTACTAGCTGTATTGTGTATGTGTGCTAGCTCTCCAAAATGACTTAAAGTGCATGGACTGCAAATGGGTAATAATAAGATAAAATTTTTAATGGATAAAACTGGAAATTCTTCCCTTTGATAACTTGGAGTCCTTTTTTTTTTTTTTTAAAAAAAACTTACATCAAGATACACAAGGATAGTATGTGTGGTGAGATATCTCGAAGAGCCTTCCAGAAGATGGTGGTGGGGAACAGCAAGAATGGCAGAAGTGGGTCCCGCGGGAAGCATGGTGCTCACCTTGGCCTCCAAGAGCAACAGAGTGGGTGCAGGTAGATGCCATTCT
Source organism: Myocastor coypus (assembly GCA_004027025.1). Classification (NCBI taxonomy): domain Eukaryota; kingdom Metazoa; phylum Chordata; class Mammalia; order Rodentia; family Myocastoridae; genus Myocastor; species Myocastor coypus. The sequence goes on along the minus strand of PVJA010024518.1, from coordinate 25,415 downwards.
TCCTGGAGGATGATCAAGGTGGAAAATGCACAGCGGTGGAAGGGAGAGCTCAGACACAGCCGAGTGGATGAATGTTCGGAACTAGCACTAGTTTGTGGAACTTTGCCCCTACTACTCCATCCACACGATTAACTTACTTTGCAAAGTCCTTCCCAAAGTTAGTTTAAAAATTTCCTTCTGCCCATCCCTTTTTTAATTATACCTTGCTGAGAAATAATCAAGCACAGATTACTGAGGCTGTGACATCATTACTCAGTACATCTTCTTTACCTCATAATAAATGCAGGTTGCCCTGTGCTGAACTCTTCCTCCATGTGAAGAGAATCTCTTTCACGTAGCAGAAAGTTATCCTAGGTGAAGAGATGATACCATCAGCCTTGGGTCCTATTTTATCTTTGAAAATTACTATAGTTGTGAGATAGCTTTATCTTGCCTTGTGGAATCTGGCAGATTTTTGAAGAAAAGATAACTTAATAAGCAATTGTAAACACTCAGTATCATGATAAAGTAGATTCAAGGATATAAAACAAAAGAAGCCAGACCAGAAGTTAGGGGAAAAAACAAAGGAAGAGAAGAAATTGACTACAGAAAGAGGATTATGAAAAATACCCTAGATAGGAAGAAAAAGGAAAGAGTGTGGATAATCCATGGAACTGAATAGAATTCTCTTTCCTTCTCCTCCTCCTCCATCTCCTCCTTCTATTCCTCTTCCTCGTCCAATTCCTCCTTCTGTTCCTCCTCCTTGTCCTCCTATTCCTCTCCTCCTTCTTCTCCTCCTCCTCCTCTTCTTCCGCCTTCTCCTCCCCCTCCCACTCCTCTCCCATCTGTCCTTCCTAGGACAGTAAAGCCCAGCAAAGGGACTGAGATACATGTTTACTTACTATCTTTCTTTAGTTTTGGCTTTGCTTTTTCAATCTCTTAAATAGAAAATATTCCAGCTTTTGAAAGATAATATCTAATAACCAGAACTTCAGACTTCAAATTTTCTGCTGTTAACACAAAGCTTCCTCTAACCCTGACTGCCAAGTAGGAAGGCTTGTTATCTGACTGCAGGTTTAGTAGTAAACACATGTGGCCCTCGTGTGCTCCATTGGGTTCTGCCTTGATATTTTGCTTTGTGTATCAAAAAACTGAACTTGACCTTTACAGGAAGTCCCCGGAGACTCTGAGTGTTGTGATGTGTGATTTTCCTGATCAGTGGAAGAAGTTATGCCTGTTTGAAGACGCTAGCACTTGGCCAAATGGTTACATGTTATTACATTAATATCTTAGTTGGGTTTGCTGGTCATACTGCCTGCTCTGTGGCCTTGAGTGATGGCCCCAAAACCTCACCTCTTGACATAATGCCTGCTGTTGCTTCGAAGAAGTAAAAAAGAGAAAGGACACCCATTTAAGAGGAGACCATCACTCAAGACCGTCTGGCCCCTTGGTGGCAGCTGTCAGCCTCGTACATTGATTTGGACAACGGTAGGTTCAGACAGAACCTCTACAGTTCTCTTTCTCAGCTGTGAAATATGATGGATGTACCATACCAGTGACCCGTACCCAAGGCCACATGTTAATATCCAGGACGTCCCTTTTGTTGGCCTGGAACAATGGCTGTCATTAAGGAAGCTTGGTCTGCCAATATGCCCTCCGATTGGTCACCAGGAAGTATCAGGTGCCTTTGATGGAAATGACATGGAAGATGTATGGTCTGTGTGCTGCGCTCGGTGCCACTGCTGTGCTGAGGAGAAAACCACGATGACCCAAAGGGCCCCACGCTCAGACAATGTTGCACCAGCCAAAGACAACATATCGGGAAGAAAAATGCTTGCAAACCACACGTGTTAGAAGATGTATTGGCCAGATGACCATAGGGCAATCTTTGAACTATTGAAATCTTTAGAAATATTGTTTGGTTCTGAAACAATACATAAAAACCTAATTAATCAAGCCTAGATGGGTGACGTTCAGGCTTTCCGCAGTGTGGCTCTAGCGCAAGACTGTTCCTGCTGTTTCACCAAGGCCGGCGAAAGCTCAGCATGGGGATTCTTGTTTGTACAAGTTGGAGCTCTAAATTTCAAAATAATATCTACATAGATCTCCAGGGATGCCCCCAACAAAGGAGGCAGGGCAGGAGGGCGAGTTGGCAGCAGTCTGGACTCCATTCTTAATTTGTTTTTGACTGTGATTGACTTTCTCCCCACCCTCTTTCTCCTAGCTTTCGGGATCAAGATAATTTATTCGTGAGTTGTTTCATTCCTGTTCTCTGTCTTGAGTGAAGGCTACTTCATCTTTTTTCTTTCAGAATAAATATATGAAGGGTCTCTGGAAAGTGAGCTGTGGAGTGATGGTATTGTTGGATGTTCACCTGTACACATCTGCTTTTCAATCTTAACATTGCATTTTAAAATAATCTTTGTGAAACCACGTGTCCCTAGGTGGGGATGAGGAGAGAGTTGGTAACACCCCCATGCGGGAAGGTGGAGTTATCCTCTGGATTGTTCTGCAGGCAGGAAACACCCACCTTTAGTGTCGCAAGGCATTATGGTCCCAAGCAGTTAATCCCTTAAGTGCAAAAATCATCCAAGTACTTAACTGCATGCAAATTGTGCTTGTGGAGAGAGTTCCAGCAAGATGTGAAGCATTGCCCAGCTCACGAGAGTTGGGTTGTGTGGGCACAGTCCCGGAAGGTCCTCTCCTGTCTATTCAGTTAGAGGCCTACTTCGGACTTTGTAGGCTACCTGAGTGCTCCCCATCGGGTCCTGCTGGGTATGTCACTACCCTCCAGCTGGTGGGAACACACAGAGCAGGAGATAGGGAAGGGGCTGAAGCATAGCCCACAGGTACACTTTGGAAGCCACATGGATGACAGATTCAGAGGTGCTCAGGTTTGCTCTTGACCAGGAAAACACAGCCTGGAGCCATACGAGGCAGCACCCCTTGTACTCACCCATGTGGTGAAAACTCCAAGCACTCTGGCAACAGCAGGTGCCGGCGAGTGTGTAGGTGATGGAACACCCCTGGGAGGGGTGGGAATTGGAGTGAAGACTTTGGAAAAATGGGCATTTTCTAATACATTTAGAGGTGCGCATCTCCTATGACCTGGAGAAGTCATGTTCACCTCCTGAGAAACTGGACTACGACAAAATAGGTACAAACACATTTATAGTTGTGGGTTTATAATATTAGAAACAACACAAAAATAACACCAGCTTTCCCTTCTGTGCCCACCAGTAATAAGAATGAAGAGATTGGGGCTGGGGAGATACCCCCATGGCACAAGTGCCTGCCTGGCAAGTGCAAGGTCATGAGTTTGAACCCCAATCCTGCAAAAAAAAAAAAAAAAAAAAAAAAAGAATGAAGAGATTGTGGATATTCAGGTCATAAAATTGGGTATGTCTAGCCTTTATTTTCTTTAGCCTATTATATATTATGTGCTTTCTTTAAACTATTATGTATCTTCTATCTATGTGTTGTGATGTATGACATAGTTTATTTCTGACTACCTTTTGTAGACAAAATATGAACACAATCTTTCAAAAAATAGGTTAGTGAAGGTGATTAACAATTGTTCCATGTAGTTAAACCTACAGAGGCTCGTGGGGTTTAGAGATGAATTTAGTTCTTCTACAGGTGGGAAGCCTTGGCCTGCAGATCAGTGCTTCATTCAGTGGCTCAGTGAAGTCAATGCTCAGACTTGTGCCTATTTGAAACAGGTGAGGAGCTTAAAAGGAGACGCTCCACACGCATGTGTGCCCCGAGGCTGGAGATTTCCTGATACTCAGTTGTGCCTGAAGAAAACCAACGGGTCATGGGACAAGGGGGCGCCATGGGAGGAGAGCAGGCTGCTCCTGATGGCTCTGTAGCTTCTTATGGAGCTACATGATGGAATGAGAGGCCAGCTCCATCATGCCTTGCTTTGGAAGGGGAAGGCGCTGTCAGGCCATACTGGGAGAAGGCGCATCCTCACCTGCCCAGGCTGGGACGGGGACAGGCACCCTCTACTTAGCAGCATGTCTGAGCTATGACAAATGTCTGTGCCACCAATGACCACACTTGCAACAGCCCTTGGGGGTCCCCATGAACATAGACCAGTCCTATAGACCTCCCAGACACTGGTGCTGCACCAGTTGTGACAAGCTGGCACTGGAGACACATCTTGCTGTGACTTTGGGAGGGAGCAGGGTACTGAGGGTGTGGAGTGGAGGCAGAAGGAGCCAAGTGCTGTGGATTCAGCTCTCTGCAGAGGGAGGCTTGAGTGGGCGGGGACATGGGGTGGAGTGACCTGTGCACCGTCACGCAGCAGAGCAGAGGGCAAGCCATTCACTTGTTGGCTCTTCCTTTGGCAAATCTCTGAGCATGTGCCACACGCTGGGTGCTAGGGTGTGACTCAGGACTGACAGTGTGCCTAGATTGAGCTTATGTTCCAGAGAGGAATGTGCACATTCAGCTTGTGAGCAACTATACACATGACTCCAGTAGCCGCACAAACATAAAACAGCGAAAGGTGTCCTGCTGATGCCACAGGAGGCCTCTTGGGGACAAAGTGGGGGACTGTCCTTGCTTTATAAGTTGTCTTTAGGTTCTTCCTTTCCTTATTTAGGCCTGAATTTATAACTTACAATGTTTTTTTCTCCTCAAAGAACTTTTAACATGTCTTGCAAGGAAGATCTGTTTAGCAATGCATTTCTTAATTTTTTTGTGCCTAAATTTTTTTATTTATCTTTCAATGTTAAAGATAATTTGTTTTTGGATATAGAACTGTATGTTTTTTTTAATCTCGCTCTTTCAACATTGCTCATATTTTAATCCACTACTTCTTGCTTCATGATTTTGGATGAGTGGGCTGTGAATATTTTTAAATTATTGTAACTTTAATAGGCAAAAATGGTATGTGTGCTATGTATTACATGATGCTTTGAAGCATGTATTTGTTAAATGGCTCTATTGAACTAATTGGCTTACCTCACTATGTAGCACTGTGAGTATGTGGTGTTTGTGTATAAGTAGAAACTCTGCTTAGAAGCATTGCTATCCACCAATGTCACGAAGTTGTACAACAGGTCACCTGCTGTAGTTCTTTTCCTTGCTTGTCTAAAAGATGACTGTCCTTCCTCCACACACCATTTTCATTTTGTGTCTGGTTTTCTGCAGCTTGCATATGACATACCTGGAGGTGCAGTTGGGCTCTGCAGTTTTGCCTGTGTATTTGTTTTGCTTTTCAGCTTGTCCTGCTTCATGTCCTCTCAGCCTCCTAGATCTATTATCTGTCACTCATTTTAGAATGTTCCCAGGCATCACTAGTTTATTTTTCCTTTATTTTTTTTGTATTTTCATATTGCTTTTAATAAGAAATAACAATATGACAGTTTCAAAACACATTAGTAGTACATTTCCAGTATTTGATACGATGTGTATTGTTGTCCTCCTAGTAGTTATACAGAGCACAAGGTGTAGATGTGATCATTTTTTCTAATCATTGGTACAAAGAAATTTCTTCTCATTGAACTAAGAGAAAGTAGGTGTATAAATAATCCAATGTTCCATAATCACAATGGGTTATTGGCAAAACTGGCAATGATGAAAGCTGTTGATTTAAGCCTTTTACATCTCAGCATACTAATTTAGTTTTATATTTTATGCCTTGTGGTTAAACTTTTCTGCTGGGTGGTTCAGGGCGAGTTAAAACAAGATCTGTATAACAAAACATGAAAACATGGCAGGAACAAAACCATGCACAGGATGAATTAGATAATGGTCCTAAGAACCTCCAAAAGGTTTATCACACTGAGGATAGCAAAGTGTAACACTAAAACTATGTGTGGAATACCTGTCATTCTGGTCTTTTAGGTGATGCTTCTAATGTAATTTTAGTTACTGCTATACTCTCTCAAGTAAATGGTTGGTTTATGAGAAAATAAAAATAGTATTAAATGAGAGTAAGAGACTAGATAAAATACCAAAGGATTGACAGGCATCACTAGCTTAAATATTTTTTTTAGTCTTTTCTCTCTTTTTATCTCCTTTTGGTATTTTGATTTTGTGTATATAACTGTAAAACTGTCTCGCAGTGGTTATATGTTTTCTCCTTCTCTCCTCTTCCTCTTTCTTCTTTCTTTTCCTGAAGCTCCCTTTTCTCTTTGCATTTTCGTTTGCAGAGTTCCCATAGACTTGTCTTCAAGTTCGTCGATGTTCTGGGCTGCATCCATATCGTAGCAAGTCTGGCCATGGCATTCAGTGGCCCACATTTCTGTTGGACTGACACTTCTCGCAGCATTTTCTTTTTATCCTTTCTTAGAATTTTTGCCTCTGTTTCCCTCCCCCATCTGTTCTTTCCTGTTGTGTTTTTTTCCCCCTTAGAAGTCATATTAATCAGTTATTTTAAATTCTCTATCAGTCACCCAGCCGGGGCATCACATCTGAGTCGGGTTCCTAGGCTCACATGGCCCTTCAGATGTTTTCCTGCCTTTGAGTGTGCTTTGTGCTCTTCTATTAAGGGCAAGCATGGCATATTGGGGCCAAGGAGCTGGGAGAAGCTGACTGACAGGGGTGGACACTGTATGACACTCGTAGCTGTGGGACTCACAGGTAGGGCCCAGACTTCTCTGACGCTCTCATTCTATTGTACCCTCTGGGCGCCTGGGCTCTGGGCTTCCTCTTCCTCTGAGAACGTGTGCTCCTGGAAGTCCTGTCACCCTCACCCTTTGCAATTCTGAGTGCATCCTGCCTTGCCTTGGCGTAAGGATAGAAGTGTCCGTTTCTAAGTCTCTTCCACATGGGCCCTGCAGCTGGAAGTCCGTCTCGCTTATTTTCCTCAACAACTCTGTTACCAGAAGTTTGGTTTTACAGGTGAGGAAAGTCAAGCCCAGCATGGCAAGCTCTCGTCCACCACACACAGCTACTGTACACACCTCCTGTCTCCTGGGAGAAACCACACCCATCTCCCTGGCTGCTGCACTGTCCCTTCCTGGTCCTTCCAGAACCTTTCTCAAGACAAATCCCCTGTCTAACACCTGTCTTGTGATACCTCTCAGAGCCTTCCGCCATAGGTGGTGCAACTCCCGAGGCCCCAGCCGCCCCCTCTCTTCCCAGGATGCTAACATTTCTGTGTGGAGCTGGCACATGTGTGTCACATGTTTTAACTGTTTTCTTTGTCCCCCTTCCCTCCACTCTTCCCCTGTGCTTTCCATCTCTTGGTCCTTTCCCAATGTCAAAAAAATCTACCTCTCCCCTTCTTGTTGTCTATCTGCTACTTTGATCTTCAGTTATACTTTGGACTTCTCACATAAAAGAAGCTATGCAATATTAGGCTTGGGTGTCTGATGGATCTTACTGAATATCATACATGGTCTTGAGGTGCATCAGTGCCTCGAGTTTATCCTTCTTAATGGCAGAGTATAGCTTCACTGTGTATGAATACCGCAGTTTTGTCCAGTTGTCTGCTGATGGGTACACAGGCTGCTTCAGGATTTGGCTATTATGAGTTGTGCTGCCCTAAACACGCATGTTTCCCTGTAATATGATGTCCTTAACTAAGATGCTAGGGGGAGTAGCTGGGTCAAATGAAATGTCTAGTTTTCACTTCTTGAGGAATCTCTATTTTGAGTTCCATGATGGTCATACTAATTTATGTTCCTACCAACCGTGGAGATGATTTCATTTTTCCTCCCAGCCCCACCAGCATTTGTTATTATTTGATTTCTTGATGATGGCCACTTTTTCAGGATTAAGATAAAGTTTCAGTGTTATTATATGTGTGTATGTATGCATGCATGTGTATATTTATATATTTAGTACAGGGTCTCTAGGGTCTCACTACACAGATTAGATTCATGGTGATCCTCCTGTTTTCAGCCTCCTAAGCAGCTGGGATTACAGCTGTGTGTCACCCCGGGTGCCCCAGGGGAGAGACCCGCGTGGCACACTGGGGATTGAACCTTAGTCCCTAGTCTGCCTAAGCAGGCACTTTAACCCACTGAGACACTAGATGGCCTCCAGTGTTATTTTAGTTGGCATCTATCTGATGGTGAGCAATGGTGAACATTCCTCCCCTTTGTTTGGCCATTTGCACTTCTGTGACATGGCTATTTCACTTGTCCATTGTTTGCTTAGGTTCTTTATTTGGGGAAGCCTATTTTTTGAATTTCTTCATATATTCTTCATATTAATTCTCTGGTAATTTTTTCACATGTTTTACATTGTCATTTCTCTGCTGATTGTTCTTTTCCTGTACAAAAGGTTTTTTTTTAATTTTATTATTTTTAATAAGAAATAACAATGAGCCATTTTAAAAATTTTTAATAGTTGGTATAATCCCATTTGCTCACTCATGCTGTGATTTCTCATGTAATTAAAGTTCTACCAGGAAGTTCTTCTCTAAAACAATGATTTCAAGAGTTTTACCTTCTTTATCTTCCAGCAGGTGAAGAGTTTCTGTTTTAACATTTAGATCTTTGATCCATTTTAATTTTTTAATTTTTATGATTTCACTTTATTAATGTGAATTTTTTATTATTAATTTTGGTGAGAAGAAATAGTGATGAGAGTTTCAAAACAGGTTAGTAGGATAGTTGCAATAATCAATACATTGCATATTGTTGTCTTTGTAGTAGTTACTCAGGGTACAAGATGCAGACATGGGTCTTGGGAGATAGCTCAGTAGCATAAGCACCTGCCTGGCAAGATCCTGAGTTCAATCCCCAGTACCACCAAAAATAAACAAACAAACAACAAGATGCAGACATGATATCTAGTCTAAACACTATTAGTACAAATCTTTCTACTCATTGAACTAAGTGAAAGGAGTTGTATATCTATTCTAACTATTTTGTGTATACAGATATACATATATATATTTACTACATATATATTATATATATATATATTTTCTATAAAATGGTTCTTCATTTATTTATTATTTATTTACTTATTTATTTTATTTTTTAATTTTTTTGGTGGCATGAGGGACTGAACTCAGGACCTTGCACTTGCCCAGCAAGCACTTATTCTACTGAGCTATCTCTCCAGCCCCGGTTATTCATTTATTTCCCATTTTTTTTGTTTTGTTTTGCCAATGGTGTCCCATTGCCATTCAAATATTGTAGGTCCATGAATTCAGCAAAGTAACCCACTATAGTCCAATAGTCTAGTATAGTAGTGGACTATCAGCAGAACTGGCAACGTCAGAAGTTATTGACTTGAGCCCTTCGCAGCTCAGCATATTAATATGGCTTTACTTTTTATGTCTTGGGGCTGTACTTTTCTACTGGATGGTTAAGTGTTTAGTTTCATACCTGGTGAGAGGTATGGATCTAGATTCAATCTCATACATGTGGGTAGCCAGTTTTCCCAGCACCATTTACTTAAGAGGTTGTTGCTGGCCACCTCACTCACAGCTATGGATAACCACCCAGTTGTGATCTATTTTTCCATCTTCCCCTATTATATCAGCAGGGCAAGACATACGACAGGCCTTCAACAAATGCTTTTTGAATGAAGGACTGCATAAGAGAAAGCAAGTTCCAGGTGGCTGAGGAAGGCACTATTTCTATGTGAATCATTTCTACAGAGACAGCCCATGCAAGGGCCATAGAAAGAAGGCAAGAAGAAGGGAAATTTCAAGTAATGGCAGCACTTATAGTGACTAAGATGCGTGATTTCTTCCTTCTGCCTGGTACTGCTTGAAGCTCTTATTTACTAACTTGTTTTCTCTGCATGCCAACCCTGGGTGGTAGGTATTGTCAGTGTTCCCATTTTGTAAACCTGGAAACGGAGGCAGAGAACACTCAGGGAACTTGGCCTAGCTCTCCCAGCCAGGAAAGGATGTTGCAGATATTTAACCCAGTGGTCTGGACACGGAGCTGTGGCCTGTGGCTTCTCAGCTCTTCCACCTCGACTGCATCAGCTTAAAAATGATTCTAACTCCACAGCTCAGAGACAAAAGTGAGCGAGAGGTTGCAGACTTCACTCAATCCCACTGTGTGGCCCAGAAATATATTTTTAAAGTATAGCATGAGAGTTGGGGCATTGCTAGGAGGTGTGCACACGGATAATGGTTGAGCGTAGAGGTGAGCAGGTCAAATCAGTTAGCGAGCCCTGTTTGTGTCCAAATGGCGAAATGGATTTTGGGGAATTAGTTGTCTTTGTGATTTGCTTCTTCTGAATGTGCTAGGGTCAGATGCAAGGGGGAATAGAAGAGACAGATTGAGCCAAAGAAGCAGAGAGCATGAGGGAGAGCACTGTGCTCCCCAGATCTTGGGGGCTGAGCATGCAGGAGTGCACGTGCTTGTCTTTGTCTATTGAATGAGATATGGCCACATCACCATCACCATGATTGATCATGGCTGCTTTGCAACTCAAAGGCAACGAGAAGTTGTTGCTGCAAAATTCATCCAGCTTGGAGGGTTTTCCCTGCGTTTGGAAGTCTGCCTGCCACAACACCATTCAAATCAAATTAGCCACAGATGGAAAACCCATGCTGCAAAGTAAGAGGGAGAGCTGACGGCACTTTAAAAGGACCCACAAGATGCAAGGACCGGGGAGAGCTGTTTTATTCACAATAACCTTGGGAATTCCAACACCCCCAAGGACCCCAGGAGTGAGGCAATCTGGCCCGTGCTTCAGCAGCCGGGTACGTTTAGAGCATGAGAACTCGATAGTTCAGGCCCTGCTTCTATGGATTTTACTCACTGGCTTTGGGCCACCTGCTTGGCCTCACAGAGATGCTGTTTCTTTGCATTAGGCATGAAGCTGACTTCACCTTTGGCCAAATATAGTGTGACCATAAGATGGGGCCTGGACAATGGTCAGTGCCCAGGATGCGTTCGCTGAAGCCTCTGAGGATGCGCCTCCTAGCCCAGTTCGCAGCACATGTGTGTGTTCTCTGTCCACAGCTGGGATTCACTGGGCAGTAGAAAAACAAAAATTCCTCAGACACCACTGTCAGGTTGCCTGGCTCTGTCAGGTAATGGTTGTCTCAGCCTTAAATAACCAGAAACAGAGACTGTTGGAAATGCTGTCTCCGTGGGTTGTAATACTTCTCTTTCAAATAGTTCAGATTCACCATCCGGGACAGTGACATGTTTGAGGCCAAATTCATAGCTCATGACTTGAAGGCGAGTGCTGCTTGTTAGATTCCCACCAGTCGTGAGTCTAGTTCAGGGCCTCCCTGCCCCCCAGTGCACATTAAACAGCCCCCCAAATGCCTTGAACTACACAGGTGTACAGTCCCACCCCTGCCAAGCCAGGCAGTGGAGGCCCCGAGTCTATATTTCTGAACCTCTAGGTAATTCAACCCTATACTTTGGGCGGAGAGGTCTTGGTCTCAGTTACTCTTCAGAGATTTCAGGCACTATTGCCAATTTTAGTCACTGGAACAATCACACGCTTCAGCCACAAAGTCAGTTGCATCTTTCTCTGCTCTATGATCTGCCTTCCGTTTGGAATCTGGCACCCTACGCCCCCTTACAACTCACAGGTTCTTCTACTGTCTGACCTCACACCAGTCATCCACTTCAGTCTCACAATAGCAATTCCTTGACTTATTCATTCCACTGAGAAGGAAATGGAGGCAGAGAAAGGCAGCATCTGAACTGCATTTCTATAAGCTGTGAAAGAAGCCAGGGTTCATTTAAGCATTGGTGAAACTAGAAGGACCTGGTACGTTGTACCAAAGTTTGTTTTGCTATAAGCCAGCTGGTCAGTTCAGGCTTAAGGTAGTCTCATCAGCTGACCTGGGTATTTTCCTCTTTGGGCAGTATCTAGTATTTGGTAGATGGTCATAGATACTGGTTGAATAACTGAATTAACAAGCATAATCACCACCTGTCCTAACATCTTACATGTAAGTGTGGGTGCCTATGTACCTCCTTACCTATCTACACACACGTATCTACTTCTGTCATGTTGAAATATTTCTTATTGGCTCTTCTGAAAAACACTGAAGTCTCTGATACAGAGGTACAAAAGCAGAGGTGGATACGGAGGGTGGTGGGACTTGGCCTGGGGCAAACTTAAAGTCTCTCTGAGTCTCTAACTTTCAGGACATAAAGACGTGCCCAGTGCCTCCGATCTCACATTCCATCCTTGGTATTTGAACAAGTACTCCAGGGCAGATGAGTTATTTTTGGCCCTAGCCTTCTTTATTTTCCTTTGGACCCAAGATTCCCAAAGGTGGCATTTTGAAAGAGTTCAGCCTTTTCTCTGCCTTTGGGAACAATAGGCCAATTTTTTTTTTTTTTTTTTTTTTTTTTTTTTTTTACCATCTCAAATTTGTGAGCATCAAGATAAATGACAAAACTAAAATGAAAATGAGAAGCTCAGTCTGAAGTCCTGGAGGTAGACCAAGTTTCTAGAGCTCCAAAACGTGCTTGCACGCAAGGCTTGCAAACACATTCCTGCTACTACAAGCTGAGGATTTATAAATCTATATTTAGAGGTACAGAGGCATTGAAGAGAGAGTGGCTCTGGCTCCCGTAGGGCTGGCTGTGGGCCGAATGATCTCGTGATTATTCAGAGAACAGTTGTGATTTGTCTGTCCCACAGCGCGTGTTTTAAGAAGCTGAGTGGTTACCCATGCTTAAAAGTCAGATAATTTTAAACACATAAGAGAAAGTTACTGCTGCTCCTCAGAGCCCAGTAGGGGCATGTGCACTAGACCCACACTCCCTCATGGTGATGCAGACAATGTGAGAAGGTGTTGGCGCCCTCCCAGGACAGCACCCCCTGGGCTGCCTCTCACTGCCACGACCTTTGGGGAGACTCTGCTCCCTGGCCTCTCTTCAGATAAGGCTGTTCTAGCTGTGCATGCTGGCACATCCCACAACCAGCTTCCCTTGTCACTTGTGCATGCCATGAGTCCTGTGGAAGTGTGCCAACCTGGCACTGTCTTGTCTACATAGTAGATCTCAAGACATCCAACCTCCTCCTCCCTTCCACACCCACCACATCCTGGTTTTTCTTCTTTTCTATCTCCCAAATCTTGATTTGTTGTTGTTTAAAAGGAAGGCCTATTGTTCACAATTACCCTGGGATGATACATGTAAATTAGAAGTATAATGGTTTTATAGGGTGGCTTAAGACAAACAGATACTTATTTTTTCAGAATTTGGAGGCCAGATATTCAAAGTTAGTGTGCTGCAGGTTGGCACTGGTTTGGCAGTTCAGAGGAAGAAGCTTCTCAAAGACCCCATGTTCGCTGCTGGTGTTTGCTGGTGATCCTTGACATTGCTTGATTTGCAGGTACACCCCTGAGCCCTAAATCAAACCCCCAAACCATAATCGCCTCCCCAAACTTAATCCCTCAAGCGTAACCCAAACCTTTCCCACAGTGTTCATTCCCATGTGCTTTTCTCTGTGTCATATTTTTATAAGGACTGTTGGATTAAGGACCACCATAGTGGTATCCTCTCGGTTATATCTGCCAGGATCCAATTTCTAAGTAAGGTCTCTAGTGGACTGCTAACTGGTGGTCAACTTGTTAAACCCAGCTGAAGTGAACTAGCATGGTGCTGGGTGAAGGAAGAGGCCTGAGACTTGTTACCAGTAGCACAAGAGGCAGAACTGGAGAAGCTGTGGAGAGGCTGTTGGAGAAGCTGGAGAAGCTGTTGGGGCTGTTGGAAAGCTGCTCCTTCTCTTGAGCTCTTCTCCTGCAGGACCTTGTCATGCTGGCTTTCCTGGCAAACTTGGCTATTTTTGTTGGAGGAAGAGTTTGGGGCCTTGTTGTTGCTGAGAACAGCTGCTATTCACTTCAGGGGCGCTCTGGTCCTCATCCTGAGCATTGTTTCCTCACTCCAGAAGGGAAGATGGTGTGCAGCTCAGCCTCATGCAGAAGCTTGTTATGTTGGCTTTCCTGATGGGAATTCGGCTTTCCTCATCACTGGAGTAGGGAGGCATCTCACTGTCGCTGAGGATGGCTGTGGTACTTTTTAAGGGAGCCCTGGTTCTTGTCTTGAGGGTTGCTTCCTGGCTCCAGTTCAGATCCCTCAGCCTGGTGGCATGGATCCTTCATCCTGCTGGCACAGACTTTCTAGCTTCCACTACTGACCTTTGGGCTTTCCCAGGGCAGATCTGTGAACTGGGCCTGCATGAGACATTCTGGTGGGCTCTAGGTCTTCAATTGGACTTGTGAGAGGCATTGTGATGGGCTTTACATCTTCAGCTGGACACACATATGATATTAGGATCCAGGCCCCCTGCTAGATTCTTTGGTCTTTAGTGTGTGGATTGATTTCCTGCACTCTTGGTACATGAGTCTTTGGGTGAATATAAAATAATCTTAGAAAATATGTGCTGCATTATATTATTCCCTTGCAAAAATCCCAAACCATGATGGTCTCATTCATAGGCATAGGAGGCTAGGATTTAGCTATATCTCTCAGAGGATACAATTTAATAAAAAATAAAAAAAATAAAAAAAAAAAGATCACTTGGTTTTATTACCCCAGGTCCAGTTCCCTTTTACACATTGCTCCTTTGTCAAAACCAGTCTGCTCAACACCCCACCTAGTCAGACCTCCAGTGCTCTGGAAATACCTCCTGTCCTACCTGCCTCCCAACTCCCATGAGAGCTTTTATTCCATGCCACTCACTGGCATATGAAAAGCCATGTCATAAAACAAATTCATAGTAGGAATGCTAAGTTACATTAACTCCCAAATACTGGTTTTCATTGCATAACTGAAGGTGCTTTCTGGATTGTACGAGTAATAATAAGTTTATAGTGCATAAAATTTGAACGTTACATAAAAGTTCCAAAGTTTCATTATATCACTGGGAAATGGTGTCACATGTTAATTTGGTTTCTTTTCCTTCATCTCTTAATTTTTATTTTTTTATTTATTTGATGTTTTTTGTAAAATTGGGCCATTTTAATGTTTTTATAATTTAATAAATAGTGTTCTTGATGAATGTAGTCATGAGAGTTGTTCAGCAGTATTCAAATTATGGTCTTCCTGATTGGTCTACAGTCTTCAATAAGTGTAAGAAGTTATCATGTTGGGGCCCGGCAGGATGGCTCAGTGGTCTAAAGTGCCTGCTTAGGAAAGCTTAGGTGGCTGCAGGGACCACGGTTCGATCCCTGGCACCACATGCTGCACCAGCCCTGCCCTCAGGGCAGGCTGAGCTGGCTATAAAAAAAAAAGTTATCATGTAAAACATCTGTCAAAGTAGTAAGATTGCATTGATGCATCCATCATTTTCAGGACTGTTTCTTACCTGGGCATATTTACCCCAAGGAACCTTGCCTCCTTGTGTCACAAGGCCCAACTCGCTCATGTTCACCTCAGTACTGTTCCTTTGAGAATAACACACAAAGCTGTATACAGTGGTGATGAAAGATTCTTTTTCACACCAAGTACTGACAGGCAAAAAGTGGCTTTCAGTTCAGGATGGGTAACACGGGCCTTCTTAAAAGGTAGCCCATTGGCCTAGTGAATCTTTCATATTTAGGTGGTTTTCTTGTAAAGCCATCTCCAACAAAGCAGACTTTAGTGACCATCCTCTTCTATGCCTTCTTTTTTCTCTTCCCAGTTTGAATAACTTTTAATATTTCCATTTCTCCTTGGGTACAAACTTCAGGGAGAGGAGCTTCCCATTTTCCCACCTTTTCATTTTTGTTTATTCATATTGGGAAGTACTTTTGCATGAGACTGTCTACCACTGTCCAGCAGGTAAGCAGGTTCGGCTCCTCCTGGAGTCTTTCCACTGTTCCTTTGTTTGGTGTTTCTCTCTTCATGTGTCTTGATAGTTGTCTTCATTTGTATTTTCTCCACATGGCACTGTTTGTGGTAGAGCTGAACCTTCAGGCCAGTTATTTTTTGCCTTCTTTGAATGTTCCTGAGCCTCTTGACTTTTCCTTCTTTCTCTTTTTCTCATCGCAGTCCGAGCAGTACCCGTAGCGTTTATGGTGTAATTCAGTATATTCATTCTGCAGCATGATGGCAGCTGCAGAGCCACCATGGGTGAACTCAGGTATGCAAAGAAAAGTCCTAACTTTGAGGTGTCTCTTAATTTTTAATCTTAAAAATAAAATGTGTATAATTTTATATATTAATATTAAACAAGTAATGTTCATATAGTCTATTTTACTCTAAGGTTTTAATATATATATATATATATATATATATATATATATATATTTATTTATTTATTTATTTATTTTGTGTGTGCATGTGTGGAACCAGGGACTGAACTCAGGCCCTTGTGCTTGCCAGGCAAGAGCTTATTCTACTGAGCTATCTCCCTAGCCTAATGTTATTAGAACTACTTCTAGTATCATAATATGGTAAATGTTAATGTTCCATATTTAAAATGCTTTCTATATAAAAAGTATATGTTAAATGCTTTGTGTGCATTATTTAATTTGTTCCTTATAATTTTCCTGAGGTCAGTCCCCTTACCCCTTATAGTGGTTGAAACAATGTGTCAACTTGGCTGAATGACTCAGCAGCCCGGTTCCCTATTGGTGGGAGCCCCACTCTGGGGTACAATTAGTTCTTCCCTGGAGTGTGACCAGGGCCCCCTAGGATATGATTGGATTTCTCCCTAGAGCAGGATCAAGCGCCCATCCTGGGGTATGATTGGTTCCACCCTAAGGCACAATGAGCCCATGTCAGAATGACTGAGCACAAAAAGACTTTTTAAAGGGTTGAAGAAGGAGTCAACACTTCACTTCGTTGGAGAAGCTTCAGTCTTCGCATTCAGACTAGACTTCATCATCTGCTTTGCAGCGCAGACTCTTTGGCCTCCAGCTTAGATCTTTTGCCATCCATGGCAGACTCTTCAGGGCCCATTACAGACACTTCAGTCTTCCATTGCAGACCCATCAGCCAACAGAAACTTACATGGAGTGCTGCAGTGAAGTCCAGACCTCAGGTTTGAATTCTTCAGTCCAGAGTGTGCAGACACTCTTTACGCACTTCCTCATCTGACTCTGTGGCTGACTATTGTAAGCCAATCTTACAATTCCTTATAGATTGTATATTTTGTGTTAATATCCATTCCTTATATTATATCTATTCTGTTCATCTAAGTAAAACCCTGACCAATACACTCCTATCTTATGAGGCAGAATAAAACTAAGGAAAACTTTCCAAGACTATACCTTTATAATTTGTAGCAGTCAGGGTACAAATCTAGACCACAGCTTGCATAGAGATTTATCTATTATTCTGAGAATCATATTTAGAAATGGGCCCAAATTAATTTTTTATTTACTTAGAAAAAGGAATCTCAAAAAGAATCAAATATTGTACTAAGTTCAAGGAAAGGAACCTTGTTTCTTCTTATCCCTGCCACAAAACCTCCCACCCCTAAGGAGACCTCAGGGCTTTCAAATCCTAATCTTATGTTTCCATAGGTGTGCATACATGCAAGTTCACATGTATAGACACGAGTGCGAGCACACGCAGCACGTACACACCCCTACGCCACCCACACAGCTAGGTAGTCCAGAGAGCTAGTCTTCCTTCTTTCTAACTGTCTCGTATTTCCATAGCCAACCCATTGGCCAAGAGGCCAGGCTTGCTCCTTGGGCATCTTCTCCTTCTTACCTTCAGGGTGCTGTCATCAATGGCAGGGAGGGAAGCCTGGTGTTGCACCAACTTTATGCATGGGTGTCTGCGACTCTGGGGACTCAGGCTTGCAGTTACTTCCTCCTCAGGAGTTAGTAATGCAGACATGATTGATCTCTGGTGACAGCACAGTGGTCAACTTTCCAATAGATGGGCTTTCGGTGGAGGAGCTCACCTCAGTTGCAGGATAAGAAAGTGGGAAGCGCAGATTTTCACTGGGCTGTTTGCTATTTTTCTGAAGTACATGTAAGCAAGTGAGATTTTCATTTCTGGACAACACCTCTGAGGAGTCTTTAGCATATAGGGATTGGGCTTGAGGGCTGAGAGTTGTGGATTCAAGTTCCATATCTTTGAGTTAATATTTGTGTGTTCTTGGACTGACTTTTTTTTGTTGTTGTTCTGTTTTTGTTCTTGGACTTTAGAACAACCACATGGTCTAACTATATTGGCTTCCTAAGGCATTATAACTAATTATCACAAACCAAGTGGATGAAAGCAACAGAAATTTCCTAAAACCTGGATGCTAGATGTCCCAAGCAAAGATGCTGGCAGGGTTCCAGGTAGGGACGTTTCTGCATCCCGTCCAGCTCATTGGCTTGCGGCAGTAGGATTCCAATTCTCACTTCCATGTTCACCTGGGTTTTAACCTACGGATCATATGTCACACTCTGTGTGTCTTCATTTTTGTAGAGAACCAAGAAGAATGTTCTCAGAAAACTTAGAAGACCGAGGAAGGTGAGCCTTAAACTAGTATGACTTCATCTTCACGTTCTTATTTCCAAGCAAGGTCCTAAGCAGAGGTCTTAGGACTTCCCTGTATCTTGAGGGGGATGTGCTTACATTCATAAGCCTAAATTAGTTTTGTGACTAGTAAAATGGAAATAATAATGCCCACTGCCAACCACAGTTCTTGGGAGGACTAAGTGACAAATGTGCTCTAGGTCTCATCTCATCCCTGCACGGCAGCTCAAATTCTACAAAGCATATCAACTCTTCATTTTCCTCTCAAATTTTTCCTTCTCCCAGGTTTATTCAAGGCAGAACCACATAATAAAAATCTATCTATCACCTGATAGTTTCCTTGCTGAACTAATCTAGTAGGTGAGACTGGAGTGCATCCTTTCAAAGTAACGTGTCCACCTTTTATACCTTTTCCAGAAAGGACCCAGAGTCCAGCTCAATGGAAAGCCTGCTTGTGCCTTCGTGTTCACAGCCCCAGGTCTTGTGTGAGCAGCTTCTTTTGAGGAAGACAGTTAAGTCAACCTTGTTCATTCTCAAGGTCACAATGAAAGAGACAAAATCCCCTGATCTTCGCTGTCATAGAAGAAGTGCAGAGATCAGGGAAGTATCCAAATAGGTCAAGAGCAGTGTATCCAGGGGACAAGAAGTGATGAATGAGCTCCTTGCATCACACTCAGTACCTGCTACTTTTCTGGGGGATTCCCTGGGTAGTCACGTGCCGCTTCAGGACAAGCCCTTAAGCAGCGAGATTCTGCTAGGTATACCTTGTAGGTTCTCACTTCTATTTTCTTATCTCAGTTTAGCACTTTTTGTTTCTAACTGCAATGTCCAGGGCAAAGCTACTGAATCAATGGCAGATCCTGTTCTAAAAGATCTGATAAATGCTATATCAACTTCTCCTTAAGAGAAGTCTACTTTTATACCAGGCATCCCATTGGAGAAGAGAACAGGTAGGAGTTGATGAAAGGTAATTTGACAATGTGTTGTACTAGTTAATGATAATGACAGTTATTATCATCCCAGGCCCCATGTATTATTCTTGTCATATGCTGGCCTCTGTGACTGACATTTTGCATCAGAGTGGGGACTAAATAGTGAGGCTGATGGTGCTGATACTGATATAGGTAGGGGAAAGAAACTCCCAACCAGAGTGATATCTGGGATGAGTTCACATTTTCTAGAAATGAAGAATGAACTTCAGTGTTGTAGGCAGCTGAATTAGATAGAAATATAGGCAGTCAGACAGGGCTAGGCCCTCACGGAGACAGTAGGGAAGACAAGATACCTTGCAACAATGGGATGCTTCTGCATCCTGGCTGCGGGCCAGACCTAAAGGTCAAAAATCGAACATATATGCTCAGCTTCCTAAAGATCAGCATCCAGGACTGAGTATCACCTTGAGGAAATCAGGAAGAGTCACTAATCCCACTGCTACCAGCTACTAGATAAGCTCCTGTTCCATATTCATGCCTGCTTGCTACATGACTCACTTCCACATTTGGTCCTGCATTTTATCAGTTTTATCTGAGCAATGGTGCTTGGAATCTTATTGGTTGACCATAGTTTTGTCCCACCTAAGTGAGTTCCCATGTTCTCCACCTTAGACCCACCTCACTGCAAGGTTTTACTCTATAAAAGTTCCTGAAAGAGACAGCTTTGGGTTCTATCCCTCTCTTGGACAGAAGCTTTCTTTCTGCCAATAAATGTATGTTGCTGTTAATCTTCATTTGCTTCTAAAATTCTTTCGTTAGGTTCAGAGAACACAAACTCAACCCAGATACCTTTCAGGTTGAGAGTTTCCTGCTCCCTTATGTCATTGGGAATAACAGAAGTTAAGTTTATTGGGGGAAGAAAGCTTCTGTCTGAGACAAGGACAGAAGACAGCCTGAGGGGGATGACATGGACTCTGCCTTCTGTAGGGAATTTTACAAAGCAAATCCATAATGTGAAGAGAGTACAAGAGGAGAAACATGGGAATTCCCCAGGAAGTCTTGGGGTGGGACAAAACTAAGGTCAACTGGTAAGATTACAAGCATAATTGCTCAGGTAAAATTGATTAAGTCAGAATCAAATGGGGAAGCAAGATCAGTATCAAACAAGCAGGCATGAACATGGAACAGGGGCTTTTCCTGTGGGACTTGGGGTTAGTGGCTCTTCCTGGCTTTCTCAAGGTGATTGAGGCTTGCTTAGAAAATCAACTCCTGAAGCCCATTGTTAGGGAGATATGTGGTTGTGCTTGTTCAATCTTTTGTCTTGAGGCTTGGCCCATGGCAGAGGTGCCTGTCTCTCCCACAGTCACAAGGTATCTTGTCTTCTGTACCAGCTCCTTTGAGGACCCAGCCCCGTGTGACTGGCTGTAATATTTCCATGTAGCTAGCTGCCTACCACAAGAGCGGACACTGAACTTCCTTTGAATTAGAAAAGAACACACTGCTTAGGTATAAGCATGAAGGTAGGGGTCTGGGGTATCTTTGCCTGGGAGTATTGCACCACTTGTGGGGGCTGGGCAGAGAAAAAGCTCCCTGATGATTTTTTTTTTTTTTTGTCTTTTTGAGACAGGGTCTCATCATGCAGTTCAGGCTGGCCTTGAGCTCACTTTGGTAGCCCAGGCTGGTCTCGAACTCTCACCGATCCTCCTGCCTCAGCCTCCCGAGTGCTGGGATTACAGGCATGCGCCACCACACCCGGCTTGATATTTTCTTGGTATGGGAATTCAAGCCACTTCATCATAGATGCTATTCTATGCAATGAATTCATGGCTTCCTTTGTATAAGATAGGGATGATCCGATTGTCTGCCTAAGTGTTACATGAAGATTTAACAAAATAATATAAAATGGGACATGTTGGCTGCTTGACACCCCTTATGAGAAAGAGATTGGATTTTGTTTTTAAAACATTTCTTGAATTGGAAAAGGACCCTGTGGGCTGTTCCAAATATTCTGGATCATTATAAAGCCTTGTATAAAGTTGTAGAAAGTGATTTGAGACGTGTAAATTATCTGAATTCATAATTGGAGAATTTGACTTTAGTTTCTTTAGGCCAGTTGGTAGATTTCTTGGATAAGAACATTGATTATTCAAAAATGTAAAAGCGTACGTGGTGTGTGTGTGTGTGTGTGTGTGTGTGTGTGTGTGTATTATAAAACTCCTTACCTGTCCTGGCTGTATTTGAAGAATAGTCACATCCTTTACCTGAAAAAAGATTATTTGGCAAAGAAAAATAATCAAACCAGTTATTAATGTTAGCGTAAATAATACTATGAAAATCCACGCAGTTACTGCTTCTTGGATTTTTAAAACATCAATTGGGCTGCAGATCCTTTTATTTTTGCATGACTTCTAACTCCACTTAATTTGCCACTCCCAAACTTTCTGTAAATTTAGAAGCTGCTCTATTTCAGTTACTGTTTGTTCTGTTTCCCTCTCTTAGGAGCTTTGAAATGTTTTCCTTGACATTAAATTTTATGAAAATTCTGCAGAAAATTACTTTGGCTTGGGGAAGTGCGTTTACATATCAGGCAAGGCTGGAGAGCGTTATTTTCCTACGGAAACGCGGGAAGCTCCCAGAGCAATGCCCGGTGGTCCCCCGCTCTCCCCGCAGCGCAGCGCTGACTTCCGGACCTTCCTCCAGATTCTGGAGGTTTGCGTCCGAGATCCCGCCTGGTGCAGTGCTGGTCGCCAGAGACACCGAGTTCCTCTCGGTGCTGCGCGCCCAGCCCTCTGGACCCAGCAGAGCACTTGCCATGGCCCTCCGAGCTCAGGTCGCCGCCCCGCGTGGCATCCAGAAGCGCGGAGCCCCGGCGTGGTTGCCAAGGCAACGGAGACGCTCCGTGAGCTTCCTAACCTGCCCGGACCAGAGGCAACCTGGCCCGACCCTGGCTCCGCGGTGGCGACGGGGTCGCAGCGCAGCTCCCCGTGTCCAAGGGGGGCTCCCCGCTCCCCGGCTCCGCCCCGCGCGTCCAGCCGGCGCGTTCACAGGCCCGCGAGACCAGCTGTGACAGCGGGCGCCCACCGCTGCCAGGGGACTGTCCACCGCGCCTACAGCGGAGAGGGCCTCAGATGCAACGGGTTCCACAGGACCATTGTTACGCCTTTGTTGAGTAGTTTTGAGCCTAATAATGCCCAAAGTCTCTCTCGGGGCCAAAATGACCCTTCGGAGCCATTTCTAATAGCATTTTTGTTCTGTAGTGTCTTCCAGGGTAACAAAGCATTTGCAGCATTTGCGCCACACAGCGGAAGTGCGAGTACCGCGTGTCCGGGGCGCCTGGGGGGCCGAGGGTGCCAGCTTAGCCCTGGCCAGCCTTGGCTCTGGCCGTGGAGGCTTCCTAAGGTCTTAGAACTTCAGAGCTGAGATGTGGAAAACACAAGTGAGGACCTGCGATTTAGTAGTTCACATGACATCTGATTTTGCGTGGTGTCCCTACAGCACCAGCACCAGCTGTGGGAGTCCTAGGGGAATTTGTCAGGCTGGTCGAAGCTAGATCCTAGTTTGCAGTCTTGAAACACTTGGAGGTCGGTGTAATGTAACAGATCTTGAACTTTCTGATTTGCATTAGCAAACACTGGACCAGCAAACTGGTCATTCTGAGCAGTAGCTTTTATTTGATCAGCCTGACGAATTCCCCTAGGACTCTCCAGGCTTATAGCTGGCATTAGTGCTTTAGGGACACCACGTGAAATCAGTGTTTAACAGGTTAGTGAACAGCTTTTCAGGGTATCCAAGAGTCTATGGGCTTCGTTCTTCTCTTTTTAATGTCGTTTTTTTTAAACATCCGGAAAGGAACTGAATTTAGTGTGGCCAGTGTATCATACACACTTTTGTATTGCAGTTCCTTATAGTTTCCTTAGTGGAGTAGATTTAGAAAATTTGAGAAGAGTATGAAATCTCACTGCATTAAATTTATTTCATTATGGGGCCAGCCAAATAGCTCAGCAGATTAAAATGCCTGCTCAGGCAGACGCAGGGGCTGGTGTTCAATCCCTAGCCTGCTGTGTCAGCTCCCCGCCACCCACAGCTTGCACTGAGATGGCGATTGAGACTGGCGTGGTGGTGATCGCCTGTAATTCAGCTCTTGGGCGGCTGAACATAGGTGGATCACTATGAGTCTGATCTACATCCTGAGACCCTGATTTCAATATGTATGTAGATCTATAATTTAAGACATCATTACGTTTCATGTTCAAATTTAAGTTTCAAAGTTTTGACAGCAGGGAATAAAACTCCCAATCTGACAAGTACCTGGCCCAGGTTCATGTTCTCTAAAACCAAAGAATGACTTTTAGGAACAAATGTAGGTTAAGAGCAGAATATTTATTGGGGGAAAGAAAGGGGACCCAAGTGGATAACCCCAGGAAGCTGTCTCTTCCAGGGATTTTTATACTGTAAAACCATGTGGTGAGGTAGATCTAAGGTGGAAAATGTAGGAACTCGCTTAGGTGGGCATGAGGTGGGACAAAACTATGGTCAACCAATAAGGTTACAAGTACCATTGCTCAGACAAAATTGATGAAATCCAGGACCAATGTGGAGGTGATTCACATAGCAAGTAGGAATGAAAGTAGAACAGCAGTTTATCTAATAGCCGGTAGCAGTGGGATTAGTGACTCTTCCTGGTTTCCTCATGGTGACACTCAATCCGGATGCTGATCTTTAGGGAGATCAGCATTTGTTTAACTTTGGTCTTTAGGTCTGGCCCACAGCAAGAGTATCCATCTCTCTCACAGTTGCAAGATATCTTGTCTTCTGTGTGGTCTCCATTGACCCAGCCCTGTCTGACTGCCTCTAATACTTCTATCTAATTCAGTTGCCTCCAGCAGTTTCAATAGGAGTAAAACATTTTGGACAAACTACTTGTAGGAATCTTTTTAATCTTTTAGAGATTATTAGATGTCTTTAAACAAGCCAGGCATGGTCACACACACCTGTAATCTTAGCACTTGGGAGGCTGAGGCAGGAGGATCAATGTAAGTTCAAGACCAGTCTAGGCTACAAAAGTGAGCTCAAGGCCAGCCTGAACTGCATTGTGAGACCCTGTCTCAAAAAAGATGGAAAAAATAAAAAATGTCTTTAAACAATAGCCTTCTCTAGGAGTAATGCACCTTAAATAAGGGAAGCGGTATGGCCAAACTTTAGGACATCTTTGGTCCTTACTTGATTTAATTTGTGTGGTTTTTATAATTAATTATTCCTTTCAATGATGATACATGAATGTGAGTTTAGTAGAAGAGAATGCACAAGCTGTTATCAGTGATGACTGCCATAGTTTCCTGGGTATATAAAAACTTTTGTTCAGCAGAGTTCATGTGAACATACAAAGTTCAACTTCCTGTCATTTGGTTGGGGAGTTTGTGGGTAAGCAAATGGTTTTGTGTAGAATTTTGATTTGAGGATATTTCAATTTTATGTGGTAGAGGGATTCCCTCAAGAGCAAAATGCAAATTAGTGAATCTACTTAAAATGAAATGCAGAACCAGAAATTCTGTTCAGGACTGAGAAAGAGACTTCAGGTGAAAAACACAGTAGGTCTTATCTGAAAGCAGCTTTCCATAGCAGGTTCTGCGGAGCACTCATGCTAGATCAGTGCAGTGTGAGATGGAGGACATAGATGGGCAGGTCTGAGAAAGGGACTCCTCAGATGAAGTTTCCAAAGACAAGGGAAGGTAAGGTGATTTTGAGGTTTATGAAAGGTGGTAGTGCTGTTCAGATTGGAGGTGGTGTGCCCCAGACTTGGGCAGGAAACAGATGGGATGTGGTTATAGGGAAAGCTAAGGAGCTTCCAAAAACCCAGGACAGTGTCCTGTAATTGAAACCAGTTTGGGTCACTCCCACCATTTGGTGGAAGTTCCTTCTCTGTTAAAATGAGGTAAAATGTTTTGTTTGTTCAGAAGGATAAGTGGAGGACAGAATTTGTTTCCAAATCAGAGCATTCTGAAAAGTAAGTGGCACACAAAGACAAGTTACTATTTTTTTTTTCAATTCTTTTATTGTTTAAATTTAACAATGGTTATATTACATATTTTCATCATCGGATCAGTTTAGATTATATATATATAGGTATATAAGATTGATCAAACAACTAAACATTAACCTTTCTAAATCCACATTACTTTTTTTTTTT
>PVJA010024517.1:0-31753 GCA_004027025.1 Myocastor coypus | reverse complement strand
TACACATGAATAATCCAGGAAAGCTGTTGTTTTGTTGTTGTAGTTGTTTTGTTTTTTTACACTGAGAAGACTAACATTAAGACAAAGCTACAGTTAATATAAAATTCTTTAAACTAAAAATAGTTCCTTATTCTACTGCATATGTACTTCCTAAAATGAAATAACCATGCAACGTATAATTAGAAGAGACTAAATTAAAATGAATATCCAAATTAATTGCATTAAATAAAGTGAAAAGATTGCAGGGCACATTGTTTGGAATCAATAAAATACTGTTAAACATAATGAATAAATCACTTTGATTTGGGCATAGTGAATAAGATTCAGTGTTTTATATTGGTTTGCTCTAGGTTCTGTTGAATAAAATTGAGGTTAATCTGTGGAAATTTGTAAGTTATACCTCCTTCAGGGTCCTCTTATCATATAGAAATGTTAATTTTCAAGGAACATATTTAATATATGTTCTTAATATATACTATATATAGATAGTATAATCGGTAAATTATAATTATGTCATAGGTTGGAAATCTAAGGCAGAGTTCGTGTTTTCTGTAAAATACCATGGGGAGTCTCTGTTGTTCCTTTATGTATTTTTGTCTTGTGCTCCTATTTATAACTCTTCAAAAATGCCAACAATAATTCTTAGCTCACAGCCAGTACAAAAGTAATCTTTGCACTGTGTGGGAGCTATTGTGATACCCAACAGGGTGATATGTGCTACAGAGAACTGAGGAGACACAAGGCTCTTTACTCTGAAGATTTGAAACATCTTGAAGATAGGACATGTTGCAAGTTTGAGCAGAGATGTACTTTATGGGGAAAACAAAGAAGCTCCTGAAACGACAATCACATAAAAGTGAATCATCCAGACCAACTGTCACTGTACCTAGCTTGCCTGCCTGGCTACCTGAAACAAACATCCGTGCCCAACAGAACTATGTCTTCGTTGTTCTTCAAAAAATCCTCAGATTGAGACAGCTTGCGGCCTCACTCCCCTCTAGCGAAGAGCCTTGGGCCCCCAACAAAGATATTCTCTCTATCTTGTGTCTGTATTTCTCTCTGCAACAGACTTTGCTGGCCCCAGCCCAGTGGCACCAGATTGGTCAAATAACTTGATTTCAGTTGTTGATTTAAAACAGAGTGACTGGGTTGCCACATAAGCAGATGTGCTGTCCCTCTAGAATATCTGCCTGAGATCGTATCATATTCCTGTTGGTTCCTAAGTAAGCAAACTTCAATGTGTGGTCCTAACGCTAAAAATGTATATAAGCACACTGTAGGTGTCAGATTAAAATAATTTTAGCTCCAATATTTGAAAGTTATTTGGACCTACTTCCTCAACTATCAAATAAGGTAAAAAGTGCTGGATCCCTTAAATAAGGAATACTCAAGTCACTTTTATTAAAATATATTGCTCCAATGCTTTTGGAGTACAAAGTTTCTGTGGTCCAGACTGGTTCTTAGCAAGATATACTGAAAGTTCACCATTATACCATAGGTAAGAGTTCTCAGAGAGATTAACTCAAACCCTAAGAGTGGAATTAAATTCCCAAGTTGCAAAATGAATCCTTAGAAAACCCCTTCTCTCCTCAGCCTTAAGACATGAAGGAATTTCTCTGCAATCCACCCACACCAATTCGGGAAACCAAAATGGAAGCCTGGTTCAGCTGGGACATGGGGTTTGGGGGTCCAGGAAACCTTCAAATTAGGATAGCACAGGTGATGATGTCCAGCCATAAAAATCCTCAGAATTGGCTGTGTTTTTTTTTGTTGTTGTTTTGTTTTTTTGTCTTTTTGAGACAGGGTCTCCCTGTACAGTTCAGGCTGGCCTTGAGCTCCATTTTGCAGCCCAGGCTGGTCTCGAACTTTTAACGATCCTCCCACCTCAGCCTCCTGAGTGCTGGGATTACAGGCATGTGCCACCACGCCCGGCTGGCTGTGTTTTAAATACAGACATATCTTTTAAAAACATCTCTATCTCAGATCTACTTGGGCTGATTGGATATGTGTTGTTGAATTGGGGTCCACCAGGTAGGCACTGCAATTATGTTTCCCTATAATGTAATGTGTGAAAAGCAGTCCTATTCTCTCCAATGCACTAGTGGTAATGACAGAATCTGAATCCCAAGATAAATGTCTTTAAAAACCCTACCATAATTGCTGAATCTACAGAAATCTTTTCTCTATAAAAGTTTCATTGTCATGTGCAAAGGACTAATTAGCCCCACACAAAGCACACAACCTGGGCTCTCAGTATTTCGCAGAGAAGGTAAGTTTCTCACCTGTGGCCCTAGCCCATGTATAGTTCTCTTGAGTATACAGGGTAACATGGGACCGTGCAGTGATCCCCCAGTTGTCTTACTGGGACCAGAAGCAGCTCCTCTTCAGTAAGGCTTAGATCACATTGCAGGGATTGGGCAGATGTAAGACAGCTGCGCCAAATGCTCTGCCACCAGAGCTCTCACCAGGCCCAGCACATTTCGCAACCCTGAGCTACCTTCTGATGAATCCCCAGAGGTAAGGCCTCAGGGCTCAGAGCACCAGGTCATAAGAGCTTGAAGAACAACACAAGCTGCACAATTAGCCCAAGCAACATCAGGCATTCATGGTTTTGGATTTGTTCATCGCAATGACTCTTTTTGTACAAGTTTCCAAATATTCTTTTTTTTTTTTTTTTTTTTGTCTTTTTGAGACAGGGTCTCACAATGCAGTTGAGGCTGGCCTTGAGCTCACTTTTGTAGCCCAGGCTGGTCTCGAACTCGCACCAATCCTCCTGCCTCAGCCTCCCAAGTGCTGGGATTACAGGCGTACACCACCACGCCCAGCTAGTTTCCAAATATTCTAATTCCCATTTTCTAAATATTATTTCTAAGTTTTTATTGCATTATAATTAGTGATATTTTCTTAATTATTTCAAGTATCTGTATTCCTGGTACTTCTATCAATTCTTAATTTTATCGTGTTTTGGGTATATTTATAGAAACGGCTAAATACATATATTAAATAAATATACATATGCAGTCTTCATTAATAAATAGCCTCAGTGCTGAAAAACAAAGCAAAAATAAATAATCCTTACAACTGAGAACCAAAACTTAGAATAAGGTGAGATATAAGGACACAGGAAAACCCTGTATGTGACTCCAAATTCTGCTGAACCGTGTATTATAGTTTCCTGTCCTGATGAAATTCAGAGAGTCAGAAACATTTAATCCATTTTTTTTTTTTTTTTTTTTTTGGTCTTGGGGATTGAACTCAGGACTTTACACTTGCCAAGCAAGCACTTATTCTACTGAACTATCTCCCCAGCCCCAAAATCTATTATTTTTGTTCCTATGAATTGATACTTTCAATTCCACAGCAACTGTCAGTGTTGTTATGCCCCTGCAGATATTGAGACACACTTATTTCCCAACCTTCTCTCTCTTGCTAGCATTTACAGGTCCTTCACATTTAATGGTATCATGCTAGAGAAACTTGAGGAGCATACAGTTCTGAAGACTCAAGGTGCCAGACTTGGTGTTTCCACTGAAAGCTCTGTCCACAACTGAATTCTCACTATGTTTTGAGATTTCAAGTCAACTGAGTTCTCTGGTGTCTTCTTTGTATGGCAACTAAATCCTTACATAAAGATTATTTTAGTTATTTTTCTCTCATTTCTAGGACAAAATAAACCCAAAACCCAAATTTAACTGAGAGATGATTTATTTAGCCCACAATATGTAGAGGTTTCAGGGCATAATCAGCTGGGTCCAAGGCAGGGTGGCATGGCACAAGGACAGCAGTTCAAGGTAGTAGAAGACAAGGAAAGCAACAGGAGCTAAAAGGGGATCAACGAGACTCTTTTCATCCCTTATATTGTGAGCGGGCTCTTCATTTTGGCTAGGTCCCTCACAGGCAAACCATATCCTAGCTCTCATCTTGCATAGGCTCAGGGCTTTTACAAAGTGAGGCTCCTAGGCCCCTGCTGAGTCTTTGTTAAGCTTCTAAAATTTCAAGTTGACACAGTGTATCTACCACAACAAAGGCCAACTCGCATGGTTTCATCTAAAACCAACTGCATACCTTCTCCAAAGGTTACCGCATCAAGAGTCAGAGATTCCACATATGAATTTCAAGGATACACAATTTAGTGCATAGCCCACTATGAAGATCTGAAACTTGCCAAAACCTTACTAAAAATTTGCATGTAGACAAGGATACAAGTAAAATATGAAGGTATTCTCAAAATTAGCAAATTATTTGGTAATATATAGGCAAATTGGTACCTCATTCTATTCTTTTCACAAAAGATGTTTTATTAGTGTTTATCTTTCAATAATATGTATATATATGCATATATATGTACACTGTGCATACATGTATATGAAAATATATTTTAATCACAAATTTAATTCTGGTATACATATGGTTTCTTTTCCCCTTACTAATGAAAACAAAGGCTATGATGGAATATACAACCAGAAAAAGTGGCGTTAAACACGACCTACCATTTAAATAACATCTAATACAACACTTGACTTAAAATATAAATATTACATCTAAGACACCGCTAAAACCTCCATCGCATATAAAAATATATCCTTATCTCTCATCAACTATTATTTTCACTTTTAGATATGTATGAAAATCTATCATATACTACACTTTATTCTATGTCTCGTTTCCTTCACTCAACATTGTTTTTTGTGAGATGTTAGTGGTGCTTGTAGTATCAGCCTGTTCCACTTTCTTATTGTCCACTGCATGATGGCACCATCAATTTATTTGTTTATGTGGAAGCACCATTTCCTTTCTGGATGATTACAAATGATGCTACTTCATTCATGTCTGTAAATATCTTTTGATCTTGATGATTACTTGAAGATATCGAGGGACCAGGGATATAGCTCAGTGGAATAAGTGTCTGCCTGGCAAGCTCAAAGTCCTGAGTTCAATCCCTGGTACCACAAAAAAAAAAAAAAAAAAAAAAAAAAAAAAAAAAAAAAAAAAAAAAAAAAAAAAAAAAAAAAAAAAAAAAAAAAAAAAGATATTGATACATTCCTGTTGTGTATTTACCTATTAGTGGAAATAGCTAGGTCATGGGAAAATAATATATTTTCTAAGTGGTACTTCAAATCTGTTGGGAGCCGTGGAAGCTAAAACTGATCCTACTTGGGAAGATAGAATAAGACTTCATTGCCTAAAGCATTCAAGTTGTTTCAGTCTTAAGAAAAACCTACAGCCTAGATGGGTTAAGAGAATAGTCAATATTTTGGCCCCAGCCTTCAAGGTCAATGTGGACTCAGGACATAAGAGAACCTTTGCTATGACAGTCTGTAACTCAGTTGAGTCCCTAATTTTCTGAGCAAGGAGATTATGTAGTCATAGGGGAAAGGGATTGACACTGTAAAATGTACCTAAAAAAATTAATCAGGTTTTCATAGAAAGGAACTTGGCTAAGCAGTGGCCGTGAATTATCTAGATGGCTGAAACTGACAGAACATCTAAGAGGTGCTGTACATGGTTCCAAGATAAATCCTGAGGAGATCAACTGATCTTCTTAGCAAAATTTAGATTTGTATTTATGTAGGTCTTGCTTTCACTAGGTCTTAACCACCCAGAAAAAACCAAAAAAAAAAACAAAACAAAACAAAACAAAAACAGTGTAACCACAAGATGTAAAAAGAAGTGCCATAATAGCACGCTAAGCTATGAAAGGCTCAAGTGACTTGTAACTTCTGGTAATTTCTAGCTGCACTGATAGTTCACTACTGTTATGGATTATTGGAATATACAGAGACAAACTGCTAAATGAAAATTCCAAAAACTTTGGACTGATATAAGAAATGAAAATGTCCTCTAAAATCTGTACCAGAAACACCTTCTCCTACTGCAATAGAGCACCCACCATTCACACATCAAAACAAATAAAGGAGATACATTGGGGGCACTGAAGCTGAAACTGATCCTGTGTGGGAGGGCAGGATAAGGCCTCACTGCCTAATGCCGTCAAACTATCTCACTCTTAAGAAAAACATCTTCCATGGACTTTGTATTTAGGGGCTCATCTTACCAACTAGGCAGACAGGTCACCACCTAACCCAGATCTTGTCTTCTTCTTTATCTTTTTCCTAATTCCCGCTGTTGTTTCTCCCTGGGTACCAAGGATCACACTGAGAGACTAACAGATCCCTATACAAATGTATATCTGCAATGGATCATAGATATCACTGGTGCCTAAACTCCCTAACACCACAGTTTTCCAATCATTTTACAAGGCATATACGGCTGTAGAATTTTAATTTGAAATTTCTGTTAATTTTTTATTCTACTTACAAATAAATGTTGACCCACTGGCCATTTTACTTTTGCATATCTTTTGATTTTTTCAAAGTACATATTCAATTATTTGTTCTAGGTAGTGTTTTCATTGCTTTGTGAAAACGTCTCAATATACCTTCAACATGCATACTTTTTTGGATATATTCTTTCACTTATTTCAGTTTTGATAAACAGCAGTTTTAAATTTCAGCAGATTTTTATGTATATTTTTCTATATTCATATTGCTATGATATCTATACCCAAGAACTTCTAAAATGAGAGACATATTAAACTTTCACAAAAAAAAAAAAAAAAAAAAAAAAACTTTCACATTTACAGGCATAATTAAACTGAAGTTGCTTTTTGTACATAATGTGAGGCAAATGTCAGACTATCTTAAATAAGTATATTATTGTTCTTGGGCTTTTACCCTACTGTGGTACCATGCAAATTTTATACCATTATTTATGAGACCTACTGTGTTCTCTTATTTCTATTGCCTTCTTGCCTCACCAAGTAATATCACTTTGTGCCGATAATGCTAAATTTTATAGCAAATCAAATTTGGTAGAATAAGTTTTTTTTCAATTTAGTCTTTTTTAAAAGTTTTATTTATTTATGTTATGGCTGGCTCAGCCTGCCTTAGGGGTGGGAATGGTGTAGCATGTGGTGTCAAGGACTGAACTACAGTCCCTGTGGTTGCCAAAGCAGGTGCTTTAGGCAACTAAGCTATCTTGCCGGCCCTCAATTTATTATTATTCAATAATACTTTTTATTACTTTTGGTTGTTTAAGAAAACGACATACATTTTCTTTCCATCTCTGAAATATGGATGTGTGTATCTTTAATTATCCTGAATTTCTCTTATAATTTTCTCTTATTTTCATCTTAGCATTCTAATACCATTAACTAAGTTTACTTGTGCTTTTTTACTTGTATGTTTTAATTTTTTGTGGTACTAGGATTGAACTCAGGACCCTGAGCTGGCCAGGCAAGCTCTTATTCTACCGAGCTATTTCTCCCCAGCTCCTCATTAATTAAGTTTATTCTGTGTTTACTTTTACATATTTTAAAAATGTTATTTTAAGTTTTTATTGAAAAATTTCTAACAAAATCACAAGTGAATTTTAAAAATTTATTTTATTGAATATTCAGAGTGCATAATGATTATATCTATCTTGAAGAACTGGTAAACATACGTTTAACATACTTTAGCTCTTTTTTTTATATCCCTTTCTCTTCTTTCTCAACCCCAAGCCTGGAAACTCTTGGAGATGCACTAAATGCGTTTTACCTAGAGAGATG
The DNA here is from genome assembly GCA_004027025.1 of Myocastor coypus. Taxonomy (NCBI): domain Eukaryota; kingdom Metazoa; phylum Chordata; class Mammalia; order Rodentia; family Myocastoridae; genus Myocastor; species Myocastor coypus. Next base: position 24,144 of record PVJA010024517.1, on the reverse strand, counting down.
TATATGAATATTTTGGAGGCAAGGAATGGAATGCTTCTGTTTATATCTAGATGGACCAAGAACTGCAGTTCAATGCCTGGCACCACATGCTATACCAGTCCCATCCCCAGGGCAGGCTGAGCCATTTATAATATAAATGAATAAAATTTAAAAAATAATAAATTGAAAAGATTTAGTCTATGAAATTTTGATTTGCTATAAAATTTAGCATTATTGATACAAATTGATGCTACTTGGTGAGGCAAGCAGCCAATAGAAAGGTGGTGTTTTTGGATTGTCTTAGTTACTTTTTACTTGTTGCTGGGACAAATACATGACACTCAAAATGAGGGAAGGAAAGATTTATCTAGCTCACAGTTACTGGAGATTTCAGTCCATATTCGGCTGGCCTAAGGCTGAGTAGAGCAGGGCAGAGACCATCCAGTTCATGACGAGGGAACAGCAACAACCATGACAGAGGCAATCGACTAGCCAGGGCAGCAGAGAACAGCAGCTAGCATCTGTCTCTTTGTCTCTCTTAATCTTACATTCAGGCTCTCCCCCTCAGCCTATCCACCTTAAGTGCCTCACCCTATCTGCTGTAGGCTACACCCATAATCCCAGAAGTACTCAGACCCATAATGCCATCAGTACTAACACACATAGTCCCAGTGGATCATCAGTCAAGTATCAAACTCTAGAAGTCCCCATCTCATGATTGCATGAGGCTTTGGGGGGACAACTAGACATAAACCATAACATTTCACTTTCACTTCTGGATTCCCAAAGTCTCATGCACACCCCTTTGTGCAATAGACATTTTATTCCATCTGGGAGAGTTTTCAAGTCCCAACAGTTTCAGCATTTCTGAAAAGTCCAAATTCCAAGTGTCCTTCAAGATCTAAGGCAAGCTCTCAACTGTGAGCTCCTCCTGTACAATCAAAAAGTTAAACATATCCAACATACAAAGGTGCAAGATAAACATTACCAACCCACAAGTTGCAAACAACACAGGAATACAATACACTGGTAACCAACACAAGTCCAAAATTCTGAAGGGTAAACACTTAAATCCCATAGTTTCAACTGGAACATCTAAAGCAGTCTGTCCTGAGTAGTGAGCTCCAAAGACCTTACATAACTCCACCCCTACAGCACTCTTGGTGGCAGTTTCCATGGCTTCTCTCTTAGGCCAGATTTCCTCCCTCTTTGAAGTTTCCATTAGACAACCGGCATTTCTGGTTTTTCCAGACTTCTGGGGTTTCTACTGAATAGGTTTCTCATTCTCTGCCTCACACTGCCCTCTCAGGGGTATCCTGCCTGGACTCCCAGGCCTTCTTCTGAAATAGAGGTGGAAGCCGTCTTAACCTAACCACTCTTGCATTCTGAATGTGCCTCAAATCTATGCCATGTGGGTGATGCCAAGGTCTGCTGCCAGCTGGAACAGTAGCCAGGCTTCATTTTCTCTTGGTTACAGGGGTCGAGTGCCTGGACTGATGAACACTCTGACCTTGATTCCAAGGAACAAATTTGCCATTCTGGCGCCATTTTGGAACCTGGTTTGGCTGCTGCTGCCATTCTGGCACTTGGGTTTCTGCGGCCTTCTTCTCAAGGCAAAACCTCTCTCCTTTGCAATTCTGGTGCTGCAAAGACTAGAGAGCTACCACCTCTTGTGATGTCCTCAGGCCATCGTTTTGATTCTCTGAATCCTTCCCAGCAATGAAATCCTTTCAGCTCCATCTTTGCAATCCGTAGCTCTCCTGATGCTTCCTTCCTGGCCAAACTCAAAATATTTTAAATCATCCTGCTTGGCTCTTTCCTCTTAAATTGCAACATAAATCTGGCTAAAAGCTGCCAATAACAACCATACCACTGTCCCAATAGCTTGTTACCTTGAAATATCTCTTGAAAGATTAATCATTCCTCTGATATCAAATTCTTAGTTACTTTTTACTCATTGCTGGAACAAATACCCAACCCTCAAAATGAAGGATGGAAAGGTTTATTTAGCTAATAGTTACTGGAGGTTTCAGTCCATACTTGGCTGGCTCCAAGGCAGACTGGGACATGGCAGAGAGCAGCCGTTCATGGTGGCAGAACAGCAACGAAATGGTGACAGAGGCGACTGACCAACCAGGGCAGCAGAGACCAACAGCTAGTGTCTGTCTTTCTGTCTCTATATTACATTCAGACTCTCTTCCTCAGCCTATCCACCTTAGGTCATACCCATAATCCCAGAAGTACTCAGACCCATAATTCCATCAGTACTAAAATACATAATCCCAGTGGATCATGAGTCAAGTATCAAACTCTAGAAGTTCCCACCTCATAATTGCATGAGGCTTTGGGTGGGGGCAACTAGACATAAACCATAACAGATTGGATCATGGCACTGTTTACTCATTAGTAATCAACCAGTAAGTTTATAGCTAAGTGCTTTATTAAAAGGTAGGAGTTGTTGGAAGAAGTAGGCTACTGGAGAGTGGGTGAGAGAGTATATTGTTCTCCTCAAGCGTTTCTCACACTATCTGCTTCCTGCCTGCCATAACATGAACAGCTGTCCTCTGCAATGCCCCTCCACCCTGCCGTTCTGCCTTGGAGCCAGCCAACTATGGATCAAAACATAAGCCAAAATAAAGTCTTTCTTTACACTGTGAGTTTCATGTAGTTTTTCAGTGATCAGAAGGCAAATGATACAGAAAATAAACTTTTATTCTATAACCTCATTGACTCTAATAATTCATCTGAAGTTCATTTGAGTTGTTAGATATAAAATTACATCTACAATAATAGCATTTTTATTTGCTTTGCTACTTGTTTGCTTGTTGCATGGATGTACGATGTTGAACAGACGTGGCAATATTGGAATCTTTTCTTTGTTCCCCTCATGCTGGTCCAGGAAATTCTTTCAATCTTCTATTTTGGGCAAACTGTGGACTCAGTAACAGGCAGTTGTTTATAAACTGTATTTTCTCCATGATTCCAGTATCATAACTTTTTATTGACTTGATAGGTTTTTATTGCTTTCAAACAGACTTCTTTAAAGAGATTTCTTTAAAATCTTTTCTCAGATTTTTGTACTTGTCCTTATGTTTCGCTTGACCTGTGCTATCAATGCACTCATTCTAGAAACTTCCCTCCTTACATTAAACAATAAATTTGCTGATCATTCCATGTGAGATCATAAAGATCTACTTCATTCTATTTATTCATAATGCAGAAAGTTAGATGGAATGAGTATTTCATGTTATGGAAATTCCTCTTTTGATGTATATTTCAGTTAACCATTCTCAAAGCATGAACTACAAATGATAAAACTCAGCCAAACTCTACCATAATTATCTAGTGCTACAACTCTTTCTTGGCTGAGGCAGACTTATTATTCTATTCTAAATATGTAAGAATTGGCAAAGAGGAATTTGTCACAATTTGCAACCTATTCTATAGAAACTTCTGTTTTAGTGATTGCTTAGGAACGTCTCAGATCTCCAAGTCTTCGTTTACCTTTTTAAACCAGAGCTCCTCACTTCTCACTTTGCACTTCTTGTTCTATTTCTTCATATATATTTCACCAGAAACAGAAAATTCCAAAGTATATTCTTATCTGTTCACAATTGAGCCAATTATTGATCATTTTGCCCTGATTCAGTTCTCGACTGTAGGGAATTACCTGAGAGGTTATCCTTGAATTTCACAGAATTATTGTATCTTTTAAGAGACTAAGTGGCATTTTATGACACCTTATTATATGGTACAATAGAACATAATCTCCACCTGAAACCCTTGGTTGTAGGTCGGATTTTTTCAGATTTTTTAGATTTTCATAAACATGATGAGGTACACACAGTACATGTTATGCAACACCTAGCTCTTTCTAGAGCAATGACTTATATGCCCTCATAGTAAGTGGAATAAAAGTCTGAGTAGGGTTGGGTCAGTTCAAGTAATGGTTTAGCTCTTGATAAGTTTGCTTAAAATGTAAATTTTTTCTTCCCCAGAGATTTAGATGTTTACCTCTATAGAAAATGTTCATGTATCTGGGCTCTCTATTTATTCTCTCAAATTAGAATCTTAACAGTTATTTTTGACATATCCTTTCTCATTCCTCACCATTTCAATACAATGAGTAATTTTCATTTCTTAACTTTCAATTTATTTCTCTATTTTCAGAGTCTTGACAAAATCTTGGACATTCTCATCTAGAAAGCCATGGTTACTTTTTAACACTATCTCAGATTCTGTTCACCCAATTTTAATCAGAAACTTATGGTAATAATTGGAAAAGTTACCATCTAAAACTTAACTGGAAATTTGAACTTTTGTTTAAAAGCCTTCTGTGGAACCCAGTTCTATAGGATAAAAGTGATTTAGTTACCTAAATCACTCAGTTATCTGTATTTTCTATATTTTCTCATTGCTGCTCAACATACACATTACGCCCAATGAATATCAAGCTAGAATTATAATTTTCTACATACATCTCATTATTCTACACATCTTTATATATATTATATAAATATAATAAATTATATATTATATATAAATTATATAATTTATATATATAAATTATATATTATATAAATAATTCCATTTTAATTCTCAATACCTTAAAATATTATGCTTTTAATATTTACTTCATTTAGCCTTTACCCTTACATTAATCAATATATAAAATGACTATCATCACTTTCACTAAATACTATTTTCTACTTTGCCACTGTACCTATCTGCAGACTTTTAAAAGGGATTTAAATTGAATAATTTCTGTTCTATCAATACATGTATATTTCTTTTCTATAAAGAGAGTACACGGCAATATTTTTCTTTTGAAATAACTTTCACATTAAACAACTAAATAAATGCTGAATAAGAAACACAAAGACTTCTTTCATCCTTTTGTATAGTAGTCTTATTACTTTTGGAACACAGCAGCAAATGCACATAATCATATTTGAATCATTTTTTCTCTGTACTTTCTATTTTTAATTTATTTTATTTAATTGTCTTGTTTGAGACAGGGTCTCACTATAAAGTTTAGGCTGGCCTTGGGCTCACCTTTGTATCCCAGGATGGTTTGGAACTCACACTGATCCTCCTGCCTCAGCCTTCGAAGTGCTAGGATTACAGGCCTGCATCACTATGACCAGCTCAAAAGCAAGTTTCTGAGTTTTTTTTTTTTTTTTTTTTTTTTAAGTACTGGGGATTGAACTCTCTCTGTCCTTTTTAATAGGAACTGATACACAGAAGCACACACACACATAGGTGCACTGACACATGTGTACATGCATGCACACAAAAGCATTCCTATGCATATAAATGGGAAATTTATGTCCATGAACTTAATGTTTATGTGGAAAGTAGAGCTAAAAGCTTCTTTGCTTTTCTTATGTAATTAGAAAATTTGCTACAATGGGCCCATGCATTCACTGTCCAGTTTTAACAATTGCCAATTCATGACTCTCATGTTGCATCTGTATCCATATATAATACCTCATGCTGTACTTCCTTTGTTTTGAAAGAATCTCAGATAACATAATATTTCATTCACAAGTGATAATGTATATATGCACATTAAAGTTTAGCAAGAATAACTTAGTGTTAAGAGAAAACACTTCACTAATTTTTAAATGCATTGAGGCAATTTTGAAAAAAGATAGTTTAACTTAATTTAATTTAATTTTATATAAATTTCCAAACATATAACGTAATGAGGTGTAATGAGAAAAAAGATTTCTTTTTGTAAATTAGTCAACACATTTCCTTCTTCATTTGTTAATACAGATACTCTCGTGATGTACAATCTGCATAGCAGAACTACATTCGTCAGAAATATTAAAGTTTATTTTATCTTTATGTGACTGATTAAATTTAAGTTTTATCTTTATTCATCAACAGTTTTACACTATCACTCACACCTCTGCCTCCTCTGTGAGCCAGCCAAAGGCTCAGAGGGCAACCTCTTCCATCGCTATCACCACCACGTGGGCCTGGCGAATCCTGCTGGCAGGCCCAGAGAATGGCCCCTCCCCTTGCTGCTGCCCCAGATGAGGAGAATCTCTAGGGAAGTCACCAAGGCCGGGCGGAACACCAGCACAAGTGTTACACCTAGTGTGCACAGGCTGGACAAGCAGAAGTAGTGGCATACACTAACTCAGGTGGCAATAACAACAGGAATCAACAGAAGGTCACTTAGGTGAGCCACCATTGCTCTTGGGGACAAAGTCCATGGAATAAAAGCAGGTGGGCAGTGCCATCACATTCTTTTCCACTATTTTGTATTTCTTTTCTTCTTTTTTTCCCTCATTATTTTCTAAATGACTGAGGAGAACTCCAGCCACAGAAACCTAATCCCATCCCCAAAATCAGAGAATTCAAATAATCCCTTGCTTAGCCCCTCATTCTTTTTCTCCTGCCCTCTCTTCTATTCTCCTCAAGTGTATGCAATCTTTTCTCCAGCCTTGCTTTTACTTTCTTCTCCTTTACCTTTGTTCTATACACTATGCTCATTAAATCTCCCCATCACAAAGTAAAACCACTCTACCAAGAGGAAACTCTGAATATAAGCTTACCCCTTAAAATTGGTTCTGTTATATAATTGTAGATTCTGTTCCTATGGCTTAAAGTACAAAATGAATAGTTACCAGAGATTATCAGTTTCTGAACTATTCTCAAAGTTACTGATATTGCTAATTATACTGTTCTAGTTAGGATGTCATATCTGTTGCAATCAGTTGCTCTTCCTTCTATTGGGAAGCTCAAGGATAATAATATCCTCACAGCCCAGCACCAAAGAAATAGAAACCGAACCAAGCCAAACAGATGTTGGTACATTTCACTTTTAATTAACTGGAAGATAGGATCTTATAACAGACATAAGTAAATAATGTGCACACAGAACATCCTTGAGGAACATCTTTTTCCTAGAGAGAAGCTGAAAGTAGTGATATAGATACTTACTAGAAAAACCTGCAAAGATTTACTTAGAAAACACAAATTTTTGAAACAGAAAATTGCAAGAACCTGAAGCAAGGTGTAATCTCAGACTTTTGACCCCCCAGAACAAATCCAGGAGGCAATGAGATAAGAAAAATTGGAAGACACACCACAGAAATATCTGAATAATATCAACTGAAATTAAAAAAAATACATGAGATTACAGAAGAAATAATCTCTCAGGACAAAAACTGTCAACATTTATAAAGAAATTGCTAAAGATAGATTTGTTAAAAACATGATGATAGGAGGATGATGAAATCTGTGAATGATCAATGTAAGAAAAAATAGAATGCATGAATCTATATTTGAACACATATATAAGAAATTAAAAATTCCATTAAATGCAGACAAAACCAGTTGAACAAAAACTGAAGCTGGACTTTCAGACATTGCAGACAGACTATGACTAGTGATCAGGGAAAAAAAAAAAAGATTTCTTGAAAACTTTCAGTTCAGGAAATAATTCAAGTACTGTACTGATATCAATGGCACAGAAAGAGTATTGGCAGAAGGATAGCAGAAAATTTCCCAAAGAATCTGGCATTCAGTAAATGAAGAACATAAACCCTCAATTGGGCATAACCAAAATGTGGATGCCCAAATATGATAAGATACCAGAAATTCAACACAAAAAAACAAAATATTAAAAGCTGAATATTATGGAGGAGAAACATCACCTGAAAAGAAATCCCATCAGAATCACTGCAGACTTCTGAACACAAGCTCTCATATCAAAGAGCTTGGAGTGAAGTATTTCAAGACTTGAGCAAAAACAACTTGCAGCTCAGATTGATGAGCCCTGTGAATCTATCTTTCAAAATTACTGGAGAAATAAGATTTTTCCCTGACAAAGAACAGCTGAAGAAATTCATGACCTCCAAACCATCCCAACAAAGAGTACTGGAAGATAGTCTAGGTAGAAAAAAAATGAAGGAAAAAAAAAAAAAACAGTTCCAAGAACAACAGAAAGAAACAACTAGGAAGAATGAAAAAATAAAATTGATGAATGAACAGCCAACTTTATCACAAAGAGGAGAAAAGAAGCACCTCAAGTTCATGCAATAAAGGAATAAAAAGGTTGAAATCACTTCAGATCCTGTAGAAATCAAGGAGATCATCAATGCCTCCTTCAAAAATACGTACTCTCATAGGATGGAAAACACACCAATTCTGAGTCAGAAAGATTGAGAAATTCTGAATAATCCAGTATCAGTTAATGAAATTGAAAATGTAATTGAAAGCCTTCCAATAGAAAAAGCCTATGCCAAGATAGACTAATGGCTGAATTCTACAAGAAATTTAGAGAGCTAAGTATAGTACTATTTAAGCTCTTTCATGAACAGAAAGTAAGTAATAATCCTGAAGTGAAGGGGTAGAGTGTTCTTGAACAAAATGTAAGCTGTACAGTGAGTATTTCAAAGAATCAACAACTAGGATTTCTTATTAAAAAGTTTTAGCACATCTAAGAAGTCTCCAACAGCGTGAAAAGACAACAGAGTGGGAAAAATATTTTGGCTCTTTGTCTTCAACATAAATGGCTTCTGTGTAGAATACATAAAGAACTTAAGTACTATGGTCCCCAAAGTCAAAGACTCAATCCAAAAATGAGTATCTGAGATGAATATGCACTTCTACAGATGAATAAATACAAATTGCAAATAAATGTATGAAAAAATATTCAACATCATTGGTCATTTGAGAAATGCAAATTAAAACAACACTTACGGCAAATGCAAGGTTCTGAGTTTGATCCCTGGTCCCACAAATAACAAAAAAAGACACTGAAATTCCTTCCCTTCCTAGAAAGAATGGCTACCATCAAAAGCCAACCAATAAGAGCTGGCCAAATAGCTCAGTGGATTAAAGCACATGAAAGCAGAGGCAGGAGTCAGGGGTTTGATCTCCAGGCATGCCACGCAGGCCCTGCCCCTGGGGTACACTGAGACTGCTATTGAGACTGGGCATGGTGGTGCATGCCTGTAATCCCAGCTTGTGGGAAGCTGTAAACAGGAGAACCACTATGAGTCCAATCTAGTAGTGAGACCCTGAACACCCTGTAGAACCTCCCCTAACAAAACAAAAAAGACCAACCAATAACCAATGCTAGATGGGCTGTGGAGAAAAAAGAACCCTTCTTTACTGTTGGTGAGAGTATATGCTGGTGCAACTATTGTGGAAGACATTGTGGACAATTCCTAATAAAATATAGGATTAGAAAGACATACTTTTCTATTGAGTTATTTTCCTTTTGGATATATTCCCAGAAGAATTATAAATATTATACCACAGCGTTATATCTGCACAAATGTTTTAGTGGCACCATCTGTAATAGCTAAGTAATAGAAAGAACTCAAATGTTCATCAACTGAGTGATGAATAAGTTATGGTATTTTATACCACGGAGTGCTTTGCAGCTATGAAGAAGTATAATCTTCAGAATTTTATCGGACAGCAGATGCAGTTACAGACCATACTAATCAGTGGAATTCATCAGAGGCACATATACAAGAATCATATTGTTTCCCTACTACAAGACACTGCAAGAGTAAGAAAGGTACAAAATGTACAACAGCTATTGTGTTAGGTGAACATGAAACCACTAGACTATGGAAACTGTGCAAGCCAAAGAAGCTGTTCAAAAGGAAAGAACAGTTGGGCTTGGGGGAAGTAGAAAAAGAAGGAAAAATAAAATAAAAATATACAAAAGACAGCTGAGAAATTATATTACTAATTTCTACTCATTCAAAGAATGGTTATATTGTTTGATCAATTTTGCACACTCATATTTTATTATCTGGGAAACTACTTTGAAGATAATATATATAAAAAATATTATATATACATATATGTATATATACACATACATATACATATATATGTATATACATACATAACATTATGTGTACATATACGTATGTAAATATACATATATATGCATATAATGTTATGGCTGGTTCAGCCTGCCCTGGGGGTGAATCTGCCACAGCTTGTGGTGCCAGGGATCGAACCACTGTTCCTGTGGTTGCCTACACAGGTGCTTTAGACCACTGAGCTATCTTGCAAGCCCAATATACAATATATTAACCATTGTTAATTTTCTATTATCTTGTTTTGAAATTTTGTATCATTGTTTCTATAGTTTTCCCTCTTCAACATAAAATAAACGTATGATAAAGATAGTTATAAAAGAAATATCTCCATGTCAATGCCACCAATGTATATGTAGAAAAACCAGTTAATTCTAAGATTACCTAAAATTATTTATCTGGATTTTATCAATAAAACACAATTCCTCTACCAATAAAAGCCACAAAGTCTTTACCACTTGGTTCCAAATTTAAAGAGAAAAAAAATTAAGATAAACAAATTCTGCGTTCACTTATTGCTTTTTATGTATTAATACAGGGGTTCTGTAGATCTCGCTACACAGAATGGACTCAGTAATCCTCCCATTATCAACCTCTGAAGCTCTGGGATTACAGGCACAAGCCACCAAGCCTAGTCTCAGTCCCCCCCTCAGTGTGTTCAGGGGCATGGCCAGCACAGCATGCCGAGAATCTAAACCTAGTTCCTGTGCCTGCCTAAGCAAGCAGTTCAGTCCGCTAAGCTATCTGACTGGCCCTGTATCCACATATTTTAGAAGTCTTTTATTAATATTTCTGAAGTAAAAGTGATCAAAATTAAGGTCCCTGAAGAGCAAAGTCATTTCTTCATCTGTCCCTGTAAGCACTAAAATGGTAAAACCAAGAAGAGTGATCTTCATTTTGCACTTGCTTTTAGGCACGGGGCTTGCATGACAAAGACGAGTGAGCCAGGGATCAAGTTCTGTTACAGTGTGCAAGTGATTGCACCCTGAATATCTGTATCTTCCTCTGCAAAATGGGAAGAATAACAACTCTCTTTCCATGCTGTGAAAGAGAAATGTAAGAATAGATAAAACAATGCCCTTACAATGGATTAAGTTCTAAGTAAAGCAGGAATTGTGATTTATTATTAGGCAATGCAGTATGCAAGAATGTAAGGACTCTAAATGATTGCAGAAGTACTCTGGATTTCTATGAAGATAAGAACCACAGGAGAAAAATTTTAACATGACAATGAGAACCTCAAAACTTTTCAAGCCTCTTTGCCTATGAGACTCAAATTTTGCCTATGATGTTAATAATACATTTTCAGAAATGTAAGTTTATTAGTACAACATAAGTATGCATAATACCCACATTTGGTTTTGCAAAGTTGTATCTGTACATGATATATCTTGATTTATTCTTTTTTCCATTCTCATCCTCTTGTTTAAAAGCCCCAGCTCTTCCCTACTCATAGAGTTGGTTTTGCATTTCTTTTTTCTTGGTTTTATCTGTCTTTTTCTTTTTAAGCCATTTTTTTTATTTTAAAGATAATAAAAGACAATAAAAATGACAAAGAATTTCAAAACAAGATGATAAGAAGTTAACAATGGTTGTTATATTGTATATTGTTTTTTTCAAAGTAGTTGTTGAGATTACCAGATATAGGCAGGCAAAATTGATCAATTGGGCATTAACTATACCTTCTAATAAATCAATAGAAATCAGTACTGCGATTAGCTATGTTGTGCATGTATGTTGTATTTGTGTTCTCTTTCTTTAGGAAGAAATGGTTGTTTGTCTGTGTTGTTTGTTTATGTATTGGGAGTCAAACTCAGAACCTTTTGCTTGCCAGTCAGGTGCTGTGTTACTTAGCTATATTACTTACAAAACAAAAGATTTTATTCGTATTTTTCTCACTTTTTTCTTGCTTTCCCTTTCTTCCCCACCTCCCTGCTTCCTTCTTGAACAGTTTCTTATTTCACATTATCTGTTGTACATTTATATAATTGTTCACATTTTCACTTTTTCACATGAGAGTGACAATGAAATGTACATGTATGATTATTTTATTTCACCTTGATGATCATATTAAGGTCCATCCATTTCGCTGTAAATGTCTCAATTTTATTCTTTTTATCTCTGAATAATTCTCAATTATAGAAAAAGAAATGTATTTCTTATTCATTCATTTCTAGGTGGGTATTTCTGCTGCCTCCAAGATATAAACACATGAAAAATGCTCAACATAACAGATCATTCAAGAAATGCAAATTGAAACAATATTTACACTCCATCTCACTCCAGAAATAACGGCTGTTCACCAGAAAATAGCTAATGAGAGATTCAGGCCTGGTTATGGGGAAAGGAAGCCCTTCCCCCTTGGTGGGAGTGCAGGCCAGTTCAAACCAATGTGGAAATCAGTGTGAACACTCTTTAGAGAACTAGGATTTGTGTTGTGTTCACATGTGACTTAGCTCTTCTGCTTCTTGCTATTTTCCCAGAAGCATCGTATACCAGCAGCATGTGTTCACCCATGTTTATAGCTGCACAGTTTGTAATAGCTAAATCTTGAAAGGATACTGTTACTATTATGTAACTGAGTTAACATGCATTTTCACCACGTTTGTATAACTTTCTCTAACTAGTAATAATTATCCCTGAAGTCATGCTCCATGTAAACTTCATCTTACAAAATTGGCTCAGTTAATATGCCATTGTTTTAAAGACAATGCACACTATAGTTTGATTCATAAGTGTGCCCCCCCAAAGACCTACATGCTAAAGCCTTGATCCATACTGTATTGCAATTGAGAAAAGTTATTACTATTACGATGGAATGCGTAGTGGAAACTGTTCAGCTCTTGTGCGCCTGTGCCTTTAAAACAGTCAATGGGATCCTGGTCCCTCCCACTTTCCTTTTAACTTCCAGGCCATGGAATAAGCAGATTTGCCCTGCCATGTTGTGCTGCCTCACCACACACCCACAGCCATGCACCTATCAGCCATGAACTGAACCCTCTAGTAGTGTTAGTCAGACGTTTGCTCCTTTGAGGTGTCTTATCTCCGGTATTTGTTTCACATATGGAAAACACACTAATACATTAAGGTTTTAGGTTCACAGATCTATAGTTTTTGGTATGAGATCATTTTAAGTTTTAAAGGTAGATATGATGAGAATTATACTTAAGTTCTATAAGTCCATGAGCTCTCTTTCAATTTTCAGAAGCAACTACAATTTCAGCCCATTTGAAATCAAAGAGGGTCAACAAAAACCTAATGTACAAGGACCAGGAAATCTAATGCATTGTGCCTATTTTTCCATTGAGTTTTCTTTTTCTTTCTTTTTTTTATGTATATCTTTGGTACATAACCTCACTACACAGGTCGGACTCACAGTGATCTTCTGGTTTCCAGCCTCTCCAGTGCTAGGAATACAGGTATGCGCCACCACGCACAGTCTCAGTGGCCGGCTCGGCATACACAGGGTCAGGGATGGTGCTGCGTGTGGTGTCAGGGATTGAATCTTGGTCCTCCTGCTTGCCTAAGCAGGCGCTTAGTCCAGTGAACTATCTCACTGGTCCTTACTTGGAGTTTTCTGTCTCTTGATTTTTGTTAGTGAAATTATGGACAGTTGCTATAAATGTTTTCATGGCTTCCGACTGACTGGGAGCCTAGAAGCTGCTATTTAGAATGTTTAAGATGTAAACTCTGAAGTGAAACAAATTCTGGTTTCTGTACTGTGTCTCTTACTTGCTGAATGATGTAGAACTAAGCACACTGTCAAATTTTCCCAGGCCTCTAATTATTTATAAATTAGGAATGCGCTAGTAAATGTATCACAGGATCACTGTGGGAACTAAATAGAAATACTAGAAAAGTACACAGCAAGGTCCCTGACCATTAACAGAACATAATGTATTTAACAAAAATAGCATTTATTCAAAGCATACTATATGCCAGCCACTGTGCTTAACTGTAAGTATACTTTGCTGATTTTAAATATGCAAGAAAACAAAGATGTTTAAGAATATGTTAGTAGAAAATAAAGTGAATGAGAACTTTGAATGTGGAACTGTGGAGCTTAACAAATTTTTGGACACTTATTTATGAAATAATAGATACTATACATTTTCTCATAATTCCTAAAGCATTCTTACAATTCTGATTTTATTTTTACTATTTCAAACGTCAATAAAATGAAAGCATGCAAAGTTAAGAATCTTGCTCATTTTATTGACAATCATACGCTGCCTGATGCGGTATCTGATCTTGGATGACATCATGCAATGGGTAATAAAAAATATGGTATATGTACACTTTTTTTTTTTTTTTTTTTGCATTTTGAGAAAAACTTTACAGGGGCTCAGGGTCTCATTTCTAGGTAGGACTTACAGTGATCTGCCTGTTTATAGCCTCCTATGAGCTGGGATTGCAGGTGCGTGTCACCACACCCAGTCTCAATTGTGCTATCAGCACGCCCCAGGAGCTGGGTTAGCACTGCAGGCTCAGGGATAGAGTCCCTGGTCCCTGCACCTGCTTGCAGGTGCCTATATATACAACTTTTAAAAATATACATTAAAAGCCGGGCGTGGTGACGCACGCCTGTAATCCCAGCACTCGGGAGGCTGAGGCAGGAGGTTCGGTGTGAGTTTGAGACCAGCCTGGGCTACAAAAGTGAGCTCAAGGCCAGCCTTAACTGCATAGCAAGACTCTGTCTCAAAAAGACAGAAATAAATAAATAAATAAATAAATAAATAAATTAAAAAATAAACAATATATATTAAAAAAGAAGGCACGTTGCATTTACTTTCTTTCAAAGTATTCCCTTCACTTCTATCTAGATCATACAAAGAATGAGGGAAAAAAAGCATGCCCCCATATTCAAAGACTCAATCCAGAAATGGGCATCTGAAAAGAATACACAAATCTCAAAGGGGGAAAAAAATAAATGTCAAGTACATTTATGAAAAAATGTCCAACATCAATAGTCATTCAAGAAATACATATTAAGGGCTGGCTAAATAGCTCAATGGATTAAAGTGCCTGCAAGCAGGCACATGGGCCAGGGGTTCAATCCTGGGGCTTTCCACGCTGGTCCTGCCCCCAGGGTATGCTGAGATGGCAATTGAGACTGGGCATGGTGGAACACACCTGCAAGCTCAGCTCTTGGGAGGCTGCAAATAGGCAGATCACTGCGAGTCCTACCTAGTAGTGAGACCCTGCCCCTCCACAGACCCTTTCCTAAATTACAAAAAAAAAAAAAAAGAACAAATTCAAACAACACTGAAATTCCACCTCACTCCAGAGAGAATGGCTAACACCAAGAAGAATAAAAAATGATGGAGAGGCTGTGGGGGAAAATGAACGCGTCTACACTATTGGTAGGAGTGCAGACTGGTACATCCACTATGGATATCAGTGTGGAGATTCCTTTAAAAGCTACAATTGGCGATCTCATTAAGGCCAGCTATATCCCTCTTGAGTATTTAGCCAGAGGAACTGAAAACTCCATGCTACAGTGATATACGTGCACCCATATTTGTAGAGACACAATTTTTTCATAGCTAAATCCTCGAAACAACCCAGATATTCATCAAATGAAGAGGGGATAAGGAAGATGTGATATATTTACACAATGGAGTATTGTTCATCTATGAAACAGGATAAATTTGAGTCTTTTGTTGTAAATGAGGCAACTAGAGAACATACACTTAAGTCAGATAAATCAGACCCACATGTGCGAACATATTGTCTCCAGGTGTGAGAACCTGAAAGAGAAAAAATGGCATCTAAAAGATCCAATAGATACCGGTACAAGGGAATGAACTTATTCAAAAGCAAAGATATACTGTGTTGAGGAGAAGGACAGGAAAGAGAGGGGGAAAGAGATATTTTATGTATATAAGCAGGATGGTTTGTTCAATGGCGTTATGCATTTCTGCTGGTCTATGGAAAGAAGCAGGTACTGCTTTCATTTGGTTCATCTCCTTCTAAAAATTATTTCTCCTTTTTGTCTTTTTAATTTCTTATGCATTTCTTTCTTTTTTTCTTTCTTCTTCCAGTTTTACATGCATATATCTGGTGATATGAATAATTGCTTGGAAGACAACACTATGCATTACAACAACTACTGTGAAATTCACATATCTTGTTAAGTGAAAATCTGTATCACGTGTAATTTTTTTCTGTTTTAATTCTAACTTCTAATTTCTTTAAAAAAGTACTCTTGTTCCTTTTTTTTATGAGAAGAGATTTATTGGGGGGGGAAGCTCCTGTCAGAGAGAGGAACAGGATGGGGGGGCCAAACGGGTTCTCCCCCTCTCTTTCCTTTTGTCACAATACTTTTTGTTTTTCTTTCTGGACTGAATGGCGATCAAACCCATGACCTTGCACTTGCCAGGCAGGCACTTGTGCCACGGAGCTATCTCCCTGCCTCTCTTTTTCCCTTCTAAACATACTTGTCACATTGTTCTTTTGATCTCTGAAGCAGTTCGGAAGTCCTCTTTTACAATGTCATGTGCCATCCAACGGAAATGCAGGCTTCTAGAAATTCTATCTTGTCTTCATTCAATGGACCTGGTACCATGCTACTTTTGAGTTGGCTCCAAAGTGAAAATGACCATAAAACGTGAACATTTTTAATTCATTCACAATACTAAGGAATTACAAAATGCCTTCAGAATTGCACGTATATGTGGCAAGAATTGTGGCATCAGTACATTTGAAGTGGAAGAGTATTTTGAGAGAGATTCACGAAAGTGTGTCTTTTGGTTTGATAAATTTTAAATATTTACTGTGTGCTTATACTTAGAACTCTACAAGGAGTTACACAATATATATATTTAAAGAATGAGTAGTCCTGTTCACCCAAAGTATATGCAAGATACCTGTCTAAATATTTTGAAACAATGAGAGAAACTTGTCTTGAATTTGATCCTCAAATGAAAGAATGAGGGAGGAAAGACATTTACAATGAAACAATAAAGTAAAAATAAATTTAGTATGGGCAAATATTAGAAGTGAAACTGAAATACTTTATGTGCATTTTTGTAGTACTTGGGATTAAACCCAGGAAATTTTCACTGAGCTTCATCCTCAACATTTTTGGGGGTCTTTAATTTTTATTTTCAGAGTTTTTCTAACTTCCAGACTGGGCTCAACCTTTGATCCTCCCCCAGCCTTCCTGAGTTCTTGACCTTACAGGTGTGCACAAACACACAGAGCATGGACTTTAAACTTTTCTTTCTAGTTATGGTATACTCCAAACTACTCACTTTCCAGCTTAGTATCTCACACTCATATATCTTACTTGAGCATCTAAAACATCTGAATGTAAATGTCTTAGACCAGAGCAAGCATTCTCCGTTCCTCTCCTCCCCTGCTGTAGTCCTCTTTTCAAGGCACCTCAACCATATCGCTCCTGCTCTGACTCTGAAGGGCTGGTTGCCCATGTGCAGCATCTGTTAGATAAAGACCACCAGGGATTGGTGTGGGAGAATACAGCAATAACAATCCCAGGGAGAACACAGGGGAGACGCAGTGATGCACAAGTAGGAGGCCAAAGAAACACTATGGGGAAGGCAGGACGACAGCAAGGCAAGGAAGACCTTTGTGAGCAAGTCATGGCAATATCCAGAAAAAGCTGGGATCCCTATTATGGCTACCTTGCTACTCCTACGTAGGTGAGACTTGGGCCAGAAGGTGAAAACTTGCTGAGCCCTGCTCCTTCTGTGGACGGCCACGGATCTATATCAGAGCCACCTGTTCACTGCTGTTCAGCTTGACTATCAGGTTCGTTGACCACCAAGTGGGAATATCAATTTTGATACCTGCATTTCTTACCAAAGAATAAAACATATGCTTTGTTTGTGTATAGGCATCCTCCCCAAAAGCCCATGCGGTCCTAGGGCAGCTGCTGGAGTTTGTGATTGATTATGGTGGGTGTGGATGCGGCACCTGCACTGGGGCAGGTAGTTTGCATTGAGATGCTGCCACTCCCTTTGCTCTCTGCTCTTTGCCACCTCCATGAAAAGTTGTTTTCTGCCATGGGTTTTCTGCCTTGGAGCCAGCTGAGCATGGACTGAAACCTCCATTAATTGTGAGCTAAATTCTTTCCTTCATTTTGAGTGTCAGGTATTTGTCCTAGTAATAAGAAGGGAGTAATTGAGGCAACATATAATTAAAACTATGTCCATCAATAGATGAAAAGATAAAGAAAATATGGTAGTCTTACACTGTGGAGTACTACTTGCTCTAAAGAAAGAAAACTTAAGTCATTTGAATGAACATAAGTGGACCTAGTAACAAAACATAAAGCAAAACTCAGACACATAGACTTAAATATCATGATTTCTCTCATATGACAAAACCAAAGTATGAAAAATTGAAGAGCAAAATTAAAGATATATAAGGGAAAGAGAAATATATGTTTTGCAAATATAAAGGGGCCTGAGAGATACAGAGCAACAGAGGACACAAAGAGTATTAAGATTCATGATGGTCGCGAACCAACTACTCACAAGAAATATAAACAGTATGTATCACAAACAGGAACTAAAAATAATGAAGGGAAGGGATCTTGTAATGTAGGAAAAATAAGTAAGATATGGTAAATACATATACCTACTCCTGAAGGTGAATATACACTTTAGCACTGCAAACACGTGCTAAAAAAAAAAAAAAAAAAAAAAAAACTCACTTGTGAAAACATCAACACATTCCTAGCAACCCTTATCCTCAAGAAAAAAGGCTGATATATTCCTAATTAATGCATATTCACTTATGATCAAAGTTTTTGTCATTATTACAACTCTAAATTCCTTCTCGTAGTAATTATTTGCCTTCTTTGCTTTCCTTCATATTTATATATAATTCTGAGTGAGGAGCCCATCAGAAAGAATGACCCAGGTGAACTGCACTTCACAGGACAATATGCAGCTAACATGGCCAGGGTGCCTTCTCCCTGCCTTCTGCTTTCCTGCCTCACTGGGCACTGGCCTTGGGCCCTCAGCTAGCACATGCATTTCTGTTTTTCAGGCTCTTTTGCACCCCCAGCCTACCTTGTACCCTTGTGACAGCCCCAGAAAGCTAGAAAATTAAGTCTTTCTTCTGCAGAAGGAAGAGCATTTAACCAATAGCTGATATGGCTTGGTGCTCATATAGATACCAATACCCTAGTGCTCTTGTTTCTCATATAGATGTGTGTACGGTCAGGCATGTAGGAAAGTAATGGTGAGGAATGTGAGGGATGCATTCGACAATGGCTGTCTCGTTTCTTCATAAGCATCACATAACAACTGTCTTGTGCAGTACCTATATGATAACATACCCTAAGGACTGCTTTCTCTGTCTACCAAATATATTGTTTCCAGCAGTATTTGCTGGCTTCGATACCAAAACATACTACTTCAGTCTGAGGTAACGTTAATTAAGCAAGCATATTACCACATTTTCACATTCACCTTCGAGGTCCTAAGGATTTGTTTGATAGAGTCACGTTAAGTTGATCCTGTGAATACTTATGAAATGATCTTTGCCAGTATTAACAATACGTTTAACTGAAACCACTTGTACACGTTTCACTCTATTCAGCAGTGGACATTATATTAAAAAGGGCATAAACAGGGTTCACTAAGGCACTCCTCATTTACCCACCTCTGGATTTTTGAAATTAAAGTCCCACTCACTACTCCTGTATGCATGGCCTTGAAGCATCTCTGGGGAACTCAGCGTGAGCAGAAGATATAAGTGGAAAAGAATCTTATCTCCCCAAAGTAAATAGAGCTGGAGGAAGAAAAACATGTTGGAAAAGTATTGAGAAATTCTTATTGATGTTCCCTATTCCAAGTTTAATCCTATAGAAAGAAAAGCTTCAATTCTTTTTTTTTTTTTTTTTTTTTTTTTAACTAGTATTCACCTTTATCACAGCTGGAAACAAAAATTAAAGCAAGCTTTCAGCTGTGACAAAGGCACTTCCAAGCAAGGGGTCTCAGCACGGCATACCAGGAAGCTCTTAGCATCATGTGTAGACAATGGGAAGGACCATCACGTGGGTGCTCACAAGCACAAGAAAGCGAAGACAGAAGAAAATAGCTCAGGACTCTCTGCTCCCAAGAGCACTGTTATTGTTTTACTCAGCCAACAGAACTTATCTTCCCAAGCTCAGCTGTTTTGTTCTCCTGCTGACAGGTGAGAAAACACTTACAATTATAAAAACAGTAACCTTGTCAGTCCGCGTATAATTGTTATTTTCATTTGCTTAGGAATCTGTGATTAGAGTTACCAGGCAGAAGAGGAGTTTGTTTATGTGAAGTGTTGCAGTGATTTTTTTCTCTCTCTAGGCAAGCTTTCAACTGCTGCTTCTTTTGAAGTCTAGGTCATACATTTATAGCATCCTCCACATATACTTGTCAGTCAGGATTTTATTTTCTTTATATTCTTTCACCTTCTTGTCTTGCCTTTCTCTCTACCACACAGCCTGTCATTATATGACATGCCATTAGGTAACATCTGTGTTGATCTCTCTATCTAATGCTGACAACTCCTATCACCTTCAGATTCCCCCCACTCAATCTTCAACAATCTTTCAGCTCATTCCTCCTTGACCTGATTCTGCCCACAAAGTCCAAAATGGAGAAACATAGACTAGGTCCTTAATACAGTGCAATTCAAGCACATTCCACATATTCTTATAATGTACTAGAAATGTGTTATTTCTCAGACCCTCTACCCAAACATGATGAATGGAACCCTGCATTCTTAAAAGGATCTCCCAATACTAATACAGACTGCACGCGCCTGGGAAGATTTAATATGCATAATGGAAATGCTAATAGGTTACCTAGAAGAGATAGCTGTTTAAAGATTTCTTCCCAAGGATATTCATTAATGAACCAAGGTCACGTAGTTGGGTTGTAATTACAACGACTTCACAGAGAAGAGACAGGAAGTGGTGGATCACTGGGCATTGTGGCAATTCACAGCAGAGGGTAAGGGAGAGGCCCAAGTGCAGCTACTACTGAATTTGTCTGGGGAAGTTCCTGTGGTCCCAGTTACATTGTCCAAAGGATCATCAGAGAATTTCAGGTCAGCAAAAGAAATCATCCATTGTCAAAAGAAAAAAAAAAAAAAAAAAAAAAAAGTATTAATGATAGGAAATGATGGCCTCTATTTATACAACATTATATTCACATAAAAGTCAGTGGTTTGCGTGTTCTCAAATTTACAACTCTTTCCATCCTTCCTGTCTCAATTTCCTTTCTCATTCTCCTCATCAGCTTCTGTCCACTCCTTGTCTAGCAAGTACCAGTGTTAAACGTCTTAAATGATGCTTCTTCCTCTAGATACCAAAATCCCTTGCTTTCTTAACTTCACAATCGATGGGATCACGTGAATTTTGATTTTTAAATTTTTAAAAAATCTTACTTGTTTTCTATAGGGTCTCACTACACAGCAGAGACTCATAGGGATCCTCCCGTCTCAGCACCCCCAGAAGTGAGATTACAGGCATACACCACCATGCCTGGTTTCGCTGGCCAACACAGAGCAGCAGCAAGATTTCCTGGGAGGGCATGGCATGTGGTACCAAGAGTCAAACTCAGATCCTTCCGCTCGTTCGGCACTCCTTCAGACCACTGAGATATCTCCAGCACCAGTTTGTGAATTTAGCATGGCCTTGAGTTTCATTCATGTAGTTCTTCAGTCTGCTTATTTTGCTATAAATTATGTACATTATACTCTCGTGTAGTTTTTTTTTTTTTTTTTTTTTTTTTTTTTTTTTTTTTTTTTTTTTTTTTTTTTTTTTAAGGAAGAGCTGTATAACACATGAATAAGGGGCCGGGGATATAGCTCTGTGGCACAAGCGCCTGCCTGGCAAGTGCAAGTTCATGAGTTCGAACCCCGGTCCCGCCAAAAAACAAAACAAACAAACACATGAATAAATTTTTTTTTTATTTTTTGAGAAAAAATCTGAGAATATTCATAAGCAAATGAAATGATAAACAGAGAGCATGATATAAAGAGAACAACTTAAGCCAGCCTTGGTGACACATGCCTACTTTCTTAGTACTCTGCGAGTCTGAGGCGAGAGGGTTACAAGTAAATTATTTATTTATATATTTATTTATTATGCATTTAGTGCAGGGTCTCACTACGCAAATCAGACTCCTAGTGATCCTCCTGCTTTCAGCCTCTCAACTCTGGGATTACAGAGATGCATCACTACGCCCATTCTCAATTGCAGACTCAGAGTGCCCCAGGGTGAAGCTGGTATGGTTTGTGGTGCCAGGGATCGAACCCTGACCCCTGTGCTCTGCCTAAGCAGGTGCTTCAGTCTGCTGAGCTATTTGGGTAGCCCTTGGAGTACAAATTTAAATCCTGCCTAGACAACGTATTAAGCACCTATCTCAAAAAAAAAAAAAAAAAAAAAAAAAAAAAAAAAAAAAAAAAAAAAAAAAAAAAAAAAAAAAAAAAAAAAAAAAAAAAGCCTGGTGACATAGTTCAATGCATGAGTCCCACTACCACAGAAGGGGGAAAAAGATGAACAAGGAAAGAAGGAGAAGGAGGGGAAGAATAAGGAAAAGAAAGAGGCAAGAATTTATAGTCAAATGAATTCTAGAGATTCACTAGTTGAAAGAACTGAAAAGCCCTGAAATACAAATAAAGAGGGACCATAATCTTAGGCCAAAGCAAAACCAAAACAAATTATTTTTTATTCAGAGTGAAGAGAGTTCAAGTGAACTAGGGAGCTCAGGAAAATGAAATAATGAGGATACAAAGAATATGCCAGGAGTTGTGTCAGAGAGTAGAGAGTGCAGAAAATGCATATTCCATGGCCTTGATTTCATTTGTAAGAAGAATTGCCATTGTCAGAGAGAGAAATATATAATTCAGCTTGGAAATTTGGGAAACAGAACTAGATTCTGTTGTTAAAATGACACATAGAGTAAGCTGAGTAATTTTTAATGCAGTCAGCATAACTCTTACTTGCTTTAGCATTGTTTGAAAATATCATGGTACTGGGGCGATAGCTCAGTAGAAAAAGTGCTTTCCTGGCAAGTGCATGGTCCTGAGTTCAATTCCCAGTACCAGAAAAAAAAAATCATGATCCAAAATTATATGTACCATATGATTCCACTTATAAGAATTTCTAGGAAAAAAAAGATCTCGTCTGAGGTGCTGGACAGCAGTATAATGGTTGCCTTGAGCAACAAGAGAGGGATTAAACTGAGAACAGTCTTAAAAACATTTTTGAATAATAAAAATATCTTGATTGAAGTGATAATTCAATGAATATAAACATTCATTAAACACACAGCTAAAGTTAGTATATTACTGCATGGCAATTATATCTTACTAAACTTGATTTATGATATGAAGTAATAGAGTAATAGATTTAGGATTCTGTAGTAGAGTACTAACATAGACCTATACCTTCTGGCTGCTCAATAAAACATTGGCAAATGTGCAATATTTCATCAGACATTTTGCACCATACTTCTATTATTTCTGAAAGAACATATTACAAACTACTTTTGCTGTCTATCCAGATATCTTCATATAAACATTTCTGTAACAGCAAATAAGGAATTATAATATTTTAAAATTTTCTTTATATATAACAACAGGAAGTTTTGAATAATCTCAATATGTTTTAAAGCCACAAAAGCATGAGTCAAAAATTAAATCAGTCCACTTTTGGCAAAAAATTCTGTAAGTTGATGAATAAAAACATATATATATATATATATATATATATATATATACACACATATATATATATGTATATATATGTGTGTGTATAGTTATATAGGATATAATTATATATTATAATGTACAGAGAGATAGAGTTTCATGGGTATGTATGTGGAGCAAAATGTTAATTTTTTGAAATATATTTGATACAAGGTCTCACCATAGAGCTCGATTTCATAGTGATTCTCCTGTTTTCAGCCTCCCCAGCTGGGATTACAGGTGTGTGTCACCAGGCCTGGACTTGTTGGCAAGTTCGGTGTATCCAGAGGCAGGGCTGGCATGGTATGTATTCCCAGTGATCAAACCCCAGTTCCTGTGCTTGCCTAAACAGGTGCTTAGTCCATTGAGTTACCTCGCCAGTACTGTGAAATGTTAAAATTTTAACATGGAAACTCAGAGTTCTATGTTTAACCAAACTCCAAATTTAAGCCTCCAACATACTTACTTTTAATAAGTATGTACTGTTTCCTCAAAAGAAGTGCATATTTTGACATTAACGATTTCCATTTATTTAAAATTGGAAACAAAGATTTAAATGTCAAATCTTTGACTTCATAATGTTGAAAGA
>PVJA010024516.1:0-31744 GCA_004027025.1 Myocastor coypus | reverse complement strand
GAAGAAGAAGAAGAAGAAGAAGAAGAAGAAGAAGAAGAAGAAGAAGAAGAAGAAGAAGAAGAAGAAGAAGAAGAAGAAGAAGAAGAAGAAGAAGAAGGAAAGAATGGATCATGGTATTGGGAGCACCATGGTGGGTGCATAACCCCTGTGGCTCATTTTTTAAGTCATATTGTTAAGCATACATAAACATTGCCTATGTGCATAGTGCTATTCAGAGCTTAACTCTGCATTGTTAACTTTTGAAGCAAAAGCTCTTCAAGGCTATTGTCACATTCACTACTGCTAATGTTAAGTCTGTAAAACTTGTGCAATCATCCAATTTCCTATCACTCATCATTCAGGATGAAGTGAATCCTCTGGGGGCTGAGCTAGATCTTACTTGGCCTTAAACTCAGAGCAAGCAATTGACAAAGTTAGAGCAAAAGATCTAAATACAAACGTTTTGCTTGGAAAGCAAGTGTGGACATTAAAAAGCACCAAAACCGAAAAATCAGTTGAATTTTGAAAAACAAAATAACCCATCAGTTGTTTACTTCAAGCTAAATAACAGTCTCATAAGAATGTAGTTTTTAAAATAGGAAACATACATAAAAACCAACTTAAAATTTAATTAGAGGATCCCAGAGTATGCCTGTAGTTCCTTTGAGGCCTCAAGATTTTTCCTTTACTTCCTTGAAAGCCCCAAACCTAATAAGTACATAACAGAATCACAAGAAAGTACAGAATTTCACATTGTTTTTGCAATTTTGCAAGGATTCGGGCCGCAGGTCCAGGTGGGTGCTTTACTCTGGGCATGCCTCGAGCATGTCAGATGGAAAGGTAATTTCAACTGGCTACTGTGGAGTTGTCAGCATGCCCTGGCCTGAGTCAGTTGTTCCACTGCTTCTTAGAAGGAAACATCCCTGCCTTTGCTGTTTGATTTTTCCCTCTGTACAGAACCGAAACAAAAGTCAAAGACGGGGAATATTTATTAACATAAACAAAACCCATCAGTACTACACAGTCCTGTTACCTGAAGAAAGAACATTCATTGGCCTTTTCTTGTCCTGGTACTTTTTCTTTAGGTGATTTGAAATTCTAGCACTGCTGCCTACAAGCTTGTGTTCACAACAGGCTTGCTCACTTGCTGTAAGTCATATCTTCATCTGCAGAAGGAGAACTGTAATTAACTCAGTATTTGGATTTTGACTGAGTTGATGCCCCTGCAGAATTCCTAGCAGATTATTAGTCACATACTAGGTGCTAGATATTACCAAAATGGCATTTAAATGGTTAGGATCCCATATTTATTTGTGTATACATTTAATTAAATCACTTAATCAAATTTTAATCACTTTAAAGTCATAGTTTTACATTTATCTCTATCAGTAGCGATTTTATTAGCTTTTTTCAGTAATCTAGACCACTTCTTTCTACTTATTTTCCTGTCAATTAACTTCAGCTTAAACATTGAATATATCATTAATATCACCATGATTAGCTAGATCTGTAATAATAAGGAAGAGAAACTCAGCCCTGTCATGTTTTCCACTAACAGTTAATTAGATGGTATGGATGAAGGTACTTCATACTGGTAAATGATATGTTTTTAAATATTCTTGAGGGAGTGACTTCTCATTTCTGCTAATAGTTGAGGTATACACCATTTCTGCAAAGGATAAGACAGTAAGATTCAAACTTGGTAGGCAGCTGGGTATGGTGGTGAACACCTGTAATTCCAGCACTCAGGAGGCTGAGGCAGGAGAATCATTTCAAATTTGAGACCAGTCTGGGCTACAAAGTGAGCTCAAGTCCAGCTTGAACTGCATAGGAGACCCTGTCTGAAAAAGACAATAGATAAATAAATAACTTGGTAGGCAAAATTAACCCCTTCACAACTGTTCTACATGCCACTGCCACAAAAATAGTCATTATGGTGGCACATGGCAAAGGTACCACAGACAGTATGGCAATAGGTATGGGTTTTGTCCTGTAAAATCATTTACAAAGTAGGCATGCATCTGAGTTGGCCAATGAAGTGGGTTGTGGTTTGACAACTCCTGTCCAATCCTACAAACTGAAGACAAAATACGTAGCTCCTCCCCACCTCTATCTCAAAGGCATACCAAGAGGAGGATTAGTAATTACCAGGTGGAGGTCAGGAAACATTACAGCTAGCAGAGCATCTGCCGTGCATGTTTTGCAGATCGATTGACGCAGCTGGGAGAAGCACTTTGCTTTCTAAGGACTCCCTGAGATGAGAGTGAATTCAAAATCACATTTTTATTCATATTTGAAAATTATGTTAGTACATGTTTGCTGCACATGTATTTTATAATCACCTAGGGGGTAAGTAGACGCCCAGATGCAGCTTGTTTTATGTAATCCCTCTCCCTTCCCTCAACCTTCTCTTCTGATACCCTTTTCCCCACTTGCATCCTTGTCAATATTATTAATAATAGCATTGTTACACCATATATTTATGTTCATTAAGGTTATTAGGTTCCTTTACATGTCATACAATGGCAATATGTGCATAGCAATATTTAGAGTGGCATGATTCACACTAGCTAAATTCTGGAAGCAGCCTGTATACCCATCAGCAGATGATTGGATAAAGAAAATATGGTGTCTACGCACAATGGAGCACCACTCAGCTATAAAAGAGATAGAAATTGAGGCATTTGTAGGAAAATGAGTACACTTGGGAAACAGGACGAGTGAGATAAATCAAATACTCTATGGCATCTGTCATTTCAGCAAGTCAAAGTACAAAGTGAACTTGCACTCTTGCAAATGAAGAGGTTCAAGAGAACGAAGCGAGGAGGAAGAGAAAGAGGAAACGGAAATGAGTAGAACCATGACATCAAGTTGTCATGGCCATCAATGCCTGCATTCTGGTCTGGAGGGTCTAGCCAGGAAATCCAGCAAGTTAATTAGGTGTCCTCGAAAAGCTCAAGCCTTACCTTAGAAGAATAATGTGTGTTCACCCTGCTTGTTATTCTGGATTTGCTCCCCAACCTACTTCCAGACTTTTATCTTTCTGTTCTGTTTCAGAGTCATTCATTGCATTACCCAGGTTCCCTTGTCATCTGGCTTCTTCTTGGTTTGGACAAAGAATGTTGAGAAGAACAGAGGGTGGGAAGTCAAATATATCAGGATGTTTTGCTTTCACACATATTCAACTTTGGTACTGTAGTTTTGACAGATACTACAGCAATCTATAGCTGCAACTCAGTCGATAGATCCTGTACTGCCACCTTCTCTGTTCTCTTCGTACTCAGAGCGAGCAACTGAACAGTCCTTATTTCTGTCCTGTCCACAACGTTGAATACAGTCTCTTCATCCAATTAACCACTGGTGAATGAATTCTACTGCTGTCATGATCTGTGACTTTCATGTCTCTCTCAAAATGTAAGTACAATAACATTCTAATAATTTCAATATAATGGTCAACATAAAAAGACATAACCATGCAAAAGAAAACAAGGAGAAATAGACAACATGAAGAGACACACTGGAAATGCAGATATTGCAGTTAACAGGTATAAACACCAAAATATCTGTCCTTAATATGATGTGCATTGACACATAAGTTCAGAAATGCAGTAAGTCATGATAAGTAAATTAATTATGTAAATATTGATTACAAAAAACAAAGGAAAATGGATTTTATGAAGTTTATGGGAGAACTAAAAATAAAAAAGCAGCATATATATCAGAAAGGACCCAAATAGAATGAAAGATATTTTAATATTCTTGTGCTTTCTAAAAGGATAATTCTTGTAAAGATAAGTACTAATCTTTTTAAAATAAACACCATCTGTTATTATTTTCACGGGAATATTCCTAATAGGGAAATGTTTGTAACTTCCCAACTCTGTCTGTGTACCTGTGTGTGTGTGTGTGTGTGTGTGTGTGTGTCCATGCATGCATGTAGGCAGCAAAGAAATAAAGGATGGGCAGAACAATCACTAATCATGGAAGTGTATAATCAATTTCAACCCAAATATTTAAGTAATTCATTAAATGTAAAAAAAACTTGAATGTTCTGGTTAAAATGAAATACTTGTTATGTTACTTTTTAAAATCAACTATATTGAATAGGAGCAGTGATAGAGGGCATCCTTGTCTTGTACCAGATCTGTGAGTAAAACAGTTCAGTTTTTCCCCATTTAGAATTGTTAGCCATTGGATTGTCACAGATGACTCTCATCAGATTGAGGCTGAGGGCATCAATTCCAATGTACTATAGGATTTTGAACATGAATGAGTGTTGGACTTTGTCAAAAGCCTTTTCTGCATCAATTGATATCATCATGTGATTTTGCATTTGACTCTATTGATATCATGCACTACATTTATAGATTTGCTTATGTTGAACCATTCTTGTATTTCTGGGATGAATCCTACCTGGTCATGATATATAATCTTCTTAATGACTTGCTGTATTCTATTTACTAGGATTTTATTGAGGATTTTTGCATCTATGTTCATCAAACAGATTGGCCTGTAGTTCTTCTTTTTAGCTGCATCTCTCTGATTTTGATATCAGGATAATTCTTGCATCCAACAATGATTTTGGTAGGACTATTTCCTTTTCAATTTCACTGAGGATTTTGAGACTTACTAGGATTATAACTTCTATTGGTTTCTTGCAGAATTCAGCCATGAATCCATCAGGACCTGGACTTAGCATTGTTGGTAGGGTTTTTTTTTTAATTGCATTTTGTCTTTTTGGCTGTTTTTGGGTCATTGAGAGTCCTTATATCATCTTGATTCACTTATGGTAAATTGTATCTTTTAGAAGCTATCCATTTCATCTGTTTTTTCAATTCTGTGAGAGTAAAAATTCTCAAAGTAGCTATTAATGATCTTGTGAATCTCCAGTGGGTCTGTATTAATTTCACCCTTTTCATTTCTTATTCCTTAAATTTGAGTTTATTATTTCCTCTTTTTGATGAGGTTAGCTATGGGCTTAACAATTTTATTTGATCTTTCAAAGAACCAGATTTTTTATTCATTCACTCTTTGTTGTTTCCTTTGCATCAATTGAGTTACTTTCTGCTCTAATCTTTGTAATTTCCTCCCATCTTTTTATTAGAATATCAAGGATTGATGGAAAATACTGGTTACATGTTAAGTCTAAGGTATTTGATATTCAGAAAGACAGTGATGTTAAGCTCAAGTGTCTATGTTATAGGGTAATAGTATCACTAACCTTCTCTCCTGGAAGGGTAACTACCTAAGTTTGGAGATGAAAAAATTAGAAAAAAAGAAGGGCTACAAAGATAGTCAATATTTCAGCCCTAGCCCCTATAGGTCAGTGAGAACTCAGGACCTAAGAGAACCTGTACCGTAACATCCTGTAACTCAGTGATGTCACAAATTTTCTGTTCAAGGAGATTATGGGATCACAGAAGAAAGGGATAGACAATTTATAGTGTAGCTAAGGAGATTCACCTAGAGAGAAAACATTCTCTCAGAGTTTCACAGAGAGTAAACTGGTCAAGTAATGGCCGTGACTCATCCAGACGGCTGACACTGACAACAGTTCTACAAAGCACTGCATATGGTTTCAAAGTAAGTCCTGAGGAGATTTGAATGACCTTGGGAGATACAAAAGTTTCATGTTTTGTTATACAGGTCTTGCTTTAACTTGCCCTTAACGATCCAGCAGATAAGTTTAACCATGAGGCATAAAAAGTAAAGTTAGGTTAGTATGTTGAGCTGCAAAAGGCTTAAATCAACAGCTTTGGACATTGCTAGTTCTGCCAGTAACTGACTGTGATTATGGAATATTGAGCTATGAATACAACTACTTTCTCTTAGTTCAATGAGAAGAAATAGTTGTACTAATAGTGTTCAGAAAATTATCAAGTCTGCTTCTTGTACTCTGAACAACTGCTATGAAGACAACAATATACATTGTATTAATTATCGGGGTTGTTCTACTAACATGTTTTGAAACTATATCATTGTTACTTCTTTCTTATTCAAATCAATAAAGAAAAAACAACCAGCTGCATCATTTATAATATACACATTTATAGTTGGAGTTTATAAAAGCTTGAAAGTGAAATAATATAAATGATAAGTCAAATACCAGAAAAGAGCTAATCTAACTACAACAATGTTAAGTGAAACAGATGTTAAAGTACAGAGCACTATCCTTAAAGAAGTGATCATTTTCCTTTGGATCTGCCATCTGTGGTGGAACCAACACCAAGATGCAGATTTTTTTGTACAAATCTTTGCAGGGAAGATCATCACACTCGAGGTTGAACCCTCGGTCACTATAGAAAATGTAAAGGTCAAGATCCAGGATAAGGAAGGAATTGCTTTAATCAGCAAAGGCTGATCTTTGCTGGTAATCAAATGAAAGATGGAAATACCTTGCCTGATTACAACATTCAAAAGGATTCTACCCTTCATCTTGTGCTGAGACTCCATGATGGTGCAAAGAGAAGGAAAAAGTCTTACATCACTCCCAGTAAGAGTAAGCATAAAAAAAAGAAGGTTAAGTTGCCTGTCCTAAAATACTATGAGGTGGATGAAAATGGCAAAATCAGACATCTTTATCGAGAGTGCCCTTCAGATGAATGTAGTTCTGAAGTTTTCATGGCCAGCCACTTTGACAGATATTATTAGTGATGTCTGACTAACTGCTTCAACAGGCCAGAAGAAATTATTATTAATCAAAAATTTCAACGATCGAAAAAAAGATCATTACGTAAAATATGTTAAAATTAATAGAAAGTATATTTTAATAAATACAAACTATTGAAATAAATATAAAATTCAGAGGCAGCAGATATAGCTCAGCAATCTAAGTGCCTGTCTGGCAAGTGCAAAGACCCTGGTTGGATCTCAGTAATATGCCATGCTGTCCCCGCACCAAGCCAGCCACCAAAACTGAGCATAGTGTGACCCATGCCTGTAATGCCAGAACTAGGGAGGCTGAGGCAGAAAGATTACTATGAATCTGAACTGTGTAGTGAGACCCTCTACCAAATACATAAATAAATAAATTAAAGGGTTTTTAAAAATAATAATAGAATAAAATTCAGGTATGCTGGCAGAAATAAGTAGCGGACAAATTACTGGAAAAAAGACAAGAAATAAATGCTCATATATCTGACACTTGACTATGACAAATAACATTTTAGTAAGCAGTGGTGGAACTACCAAACATATGTATCAACAAGAAGACAATAATTCTCAGTCATGTGACATATCCACATATCAATTCTGGCTGACTCATTGGCAACAATGTAAAATAAAATAGTAAAAGTAAAATAAAGTTTTGAAAGAATAGAAAATCTACACACCACTTAAGTAGAAAAAAATTTTCAATAAAAATCTCTCAAGTGATTAACAATTAAAGAAAATATTAAAAATTTGAGCTGTACCTAAATTAATAATTTCAATATTTAAAGCATGAAAAATCAAGTCAGGATAGGCAAAGATATTTGAGAGATTTCATATCAACTATATTATGCAAAATATCTAAACAACTCTACAAATAAATAAGTGAAAAATAAAATAACCCAGTAAAAAATAAGTCAAATACAGAAAAAATAAAATAATAAGAAAGTAATCCTTTTTATAAACATGATGATACAAATTTAGACTACTGTGACATTGCTACACTCATTTAACTAGAGAAATGTAGGATTCTGACAGTACCAGTCAAGATTTAGGTCTACAAGAATTTTGTGTATTGCTGGCAGGTATGTGAAATGGTATAGCTCTGGTAAACTGTCAATATTACTATACTAAACTGAAGATATGAAAAATCTTGACCTTTAAATTCTATACTTAGAGAAACATTCTACAGTGGAGGTTTCCCAAATGTAAAATCCAAACTAACACCTTCATTATAACCTGAAAAGATGTTAGGATGCAAATCCTGTCACAAACCTTCTTGAAGACAGGCTTTAGGGCTGAGTCCTAGCAATCCACTTTCCAGAGCCCATGGAATGATTTTTCCCTAAGTTTGAGAAGCACTGCCCCCTACACGTTGTATCAAGATACAGACATAATTAGCTTCAAATTGGAATGGTTTTTAGCTTCAAATTAGAATGTTTTTCACCACAAAAAATAAAAAGGAACAAGCAAAACCAAAAATATGCCTGACAATATAATGAAAAACTAATCTATTGGCTTTAATTAAATGGAATAGTACCCAGAAATAAAGATGAATAAATTACAACTACATACAGTAGCACAGATGAATCCTACAAGTAAAATAAGTTGTGCTCAAAATTGAGGATGCAGGAGACAACTCAGTAGTCTAAGGCCTAGGTCCTGAGTTCCAGACCTGGTGCTTCATATGGTGCTGGGCCCCAGAACTGGGCCTGGTGGTGCAAGCCTGTAATCCCAGTGTTGGGGAGGCTGAAGCAGAGGATCACTACAAGTCTGATCTATCTAGTGAGACCCTATATCAACAAATTAAAAAAACAGAAACTTTGGGGATGCAAAAAAGAAAAGAAAACTGAGGTTGCATATGACGGGAAACTCAAATCAAACAAAAAACATCATACAATATATGGTCCAAAAATAAACGAAATTAAAAAGTAGAGCCAACTGGTCTAAACTAGCAGACACAAAATGTCTTTGTAATCCCTGCTCCTCTAAGCTTTCTGTTATGTGACCCATTCCTCTTGAAAATCAGTGAGACTTGTGACTCATTTCTAACCAATAGCATACCACAAAAGTGGTTCAATGCAGGTGGTTCTGTGTTCAAGGCTGTCACATATGACTTTAGCACAAGTCGGGTAATGATAAACACTTGAACATTATATATATGTAACAAAATATCACGTAATATCTCATAAATATTTTAGTTATCTGTTAGTTAATTAATTAACAATACAAAGACAGCAGTACCAGTAAAGCTGGAGTCTCTCACTTCAACATATTGTTCTGATTAACCAGCTGAGTAGGCTGAGGTCTCCATGTGGTAAGAGTTTCCAGCCAGCAGCCAGCCAGTAAGAATAGAAGGTTCACAACCTGAGTGAAAGTAAGTGGACACAGAGCCTCCAAAACCCAAACTTTCAGAGGAGACCTGAGCCCAAGCCCACATCTTGGTTTCCGTTTTGCATAGGATCCACGTAAACCGCACTGGAACTGCTCTGATGTGCAGAAATTGGAAAGTAACAACATGTGCTGTTTTAAGCTATCAGGTCTGCAGTGGTTTGCTATGTCTTAATAGAAAACACAGAATATGTCTTATCTTTGGCTCCCTAGCATCCGAACCTAACACATGAACTGTTTTTCAAGAGATTGCTTTTATGGAAGGAGTTCTATTAGAAGAAGGTAAGTCAACACTGCAGGATGAGAATAGAGAAAAGAAGCCTACAAGAATAAGTTCTCCATTAGAGTTCAGCTTTGGACTATTCCCAAAGTAAACAGCTAGAGCTTCTAGAGTCCACTCAGTTATGAGACAGGAAATTGATCTTTCTGTGATACTGTCAACATGACCTCCTGTGGATTGATACCCACTTGGTAAAGGACAATTTCATAGAGAACTGAGCAGTTCTAAATTTTTGTCATGTGAAACCCACAGCATTAGTTAGCAAGAGATGAGCAACACAGTAGAAGGCTAAGAGCATCCATTACAGATGGCATAATTCAGGTCAAATTTAAATGAAAACTAAACAGTGGATAGCAAAATAGAGTTTGGTGAATAATGTAGAGATTTTATGAGATTCCGCAAATGTTCTGCTTCTTAATCTAGGTAGCACTGATATAGATGCACTTTTCACAGCAATTCTATTTTTCATCTTCCATAAGTCCATTATATTCACAATAAAAATTTAAAAAAAAAATTCTCCCTGGGCAGAAAGGAAATATCTAAGCTAAGAAAATCTGGACAGTATCTGAGGATCTCAATTCTGTGATTCTGTGTGACATTTCCCTGTGCTGCGGTTTATCTAATCATTTTAATTGTAATATGCGCACTAGCTTATTTGATTCTTGCCAGTACAAGAATTTAGAAAAAACGGTCACAATGACAATTGAGAAAGCAAAGTGAAAGGCACAGCTTTGAGGCTCTAAATGGGAAAGCTGGCTTGGGATAAGGAAGAGGAGAAAAATACACACCATGCAAATATGTTGACTAGAAATCAATAGAGAATTCATGATTATGAACAATGAATAAGGACCTAAGAATGAAAGCAGTGTCATTCATCAAGAAGGGTTTTAGGTTAGCATAATTCATTGCATTCTCTTTTTTTTTTTTTTTTTTTTTTTTTTGGTCTTTTTTGAGACAGGGTCTCACTATGCAGTTGAGGCTGGCCTTGAGCTTACTTTTGTAGCCCAGGCTGGTCTTGAACTCGCACCGATCCTCCTGCCTCAGCCTCCCGAGTACTGGGATTACAGGCATGCACCACCATGCCTGGCTTAATTCATTGCATTCTAATGATGCTAATTCCCTAACCAAAAGGGAGAGAAGGATAGAAATAAAGAATTTTTTTAAAGTTCCAATTTTCAGCAGAAAGTATTTCACCAAATAAAATTTAAAGTATAAAACCCAGTCTTCATATTAAAAATGAAAAATATCAAGCAGAGTAAGCCATTTGGGGCATTTTATATTGAAATTCTTAGAAGTGCCCTATTAGATCTCACACTGTCTTCCCAGCAGCATGACAGAGCCCCATAGGACGTATTCTAATGTGATGACCATCCATTCTCCTAATAATCCCTGGAAAATCCCAAGCAGTTACTATCAATTACAGGCAGATAATTATCTCTGCGAATTTCATAAATGACTATTTTTCTCTAAACACAGTAGAGAAGTTTAAAATGTGAAGGACAATGTATATCTAAGGAAATTGATATATAAGAAGCTTCAACATATGTATAAAAAAATCTTATAGTTGTTTACAGCTACACTGTTGAAGTGAAAGTAAGTAGAGAAAGTATAGAAGGGCTGAAAGATTCAGATTAAAACATAAAACCCAGTGTCACAGGTAATGAATGTTCAGAGCCTGAATCTTACATCAGAGAGTTTGCAAAGCTTAGGACATATAAGAATCAAGCATGAGGATAAGTCACTTCCTAAGGTCTTCACTTTCTCATCCATTATTTAGGAGCCATGTCATCAGCTGAGCCCCTTCCTGGAGACCACAGTTGTTATGGTTTATATTTAGATGTCACCCCAAAGATCCATGCCTTCTAGGGAGGGCATCAGGGACCTTGTGTGTGTGTGTGTGTGTGCGTGTGTGTGTGTGTGTGTGTGTGTGTGTGTATGTGTATGTGTGAGGGAGAGAGAGAGACAGAGACAGAGACAGAGACAGAGACAGAGAGAGCCATGAGTGTGTCACTTCCTGATAAGTTTATAGCTAAATGTTGAAAATTGGAACTTGGTCAGAGGAGATTATTGGGTCACTCTCTTGGAAGAGTTTGTCTCCCTTCTGTCCTCCCTAGATCTCAGTACTGCTCCCCACCTGCCTTCCCATGAGCTCTTTCTCCTTTACTTGGCTGCCTGCCTTGAAACTATGGACTTAAACCTCTACAAACCATGAACAAATTAGATATTTCATCTTTCACATTGTTGGTGAAGGGTATTGCTCCCAGTGATGAGAGTAATGAAATGGAAAAGTAATGAAAGTGAAAATCTAACTAAAAATTACCAGCTTACCTATAATACTGGCTTTTCACACAAAAGTATCACATTTTCATTTGGGAATGTTTTGTGAAATTATTCCAAGACATAGCTCAGGATAATTCCTCAAGTTAAAAAAGAAAAAAACCTTTTTCATTCTCCACTAAGTGGATCGTGAATCAGTTTTAGTCTGTGGTGTTCTGCTTCATTGGTCCGAGAACATGAAGCAGCTTCCAGAATCTGCCAAAGCATCAAGCAAGGCAGACAATCCCTTTAAGCTGATTCAAGTACCAAAAGCAGTGGACTAGAACTTTCCCCAAAATCTGGAGTTCAGTGATGTGTGGGCTTCATTCTTCTTAAGAAAAGTAACTCAAATTCTGTAGTATTTTGATAGGATTTAGTTATATTTATTATTTGGTATTTCTTATTCTTTTTGTTTTATTTCTAGGTAAGTATAAGCTGTATCACTGGGATTTCGATGGTGACAATAGTCTTTATCTTTCTAAACAACTTTCAGCTATATATCTTCAAAATATTTTATTTTAACAACAAGTAGGAAATAGAATTTTGAACACTATTACTGAAGGGCTCAATTAGGAAGATATTTCAAGAAATGTAGGGCTGGACAGTAATCAAATATTCAGTTATAATATTAACTACATATATATGTATATATACATATACATATATATTTTAATTACATATATATATATATATATATATATATATATATATATGCCATGTCATTGTCACCTGCACTGAGCCAGTCACACACGCACAAAGAATGGTTATAATAGAATATTATGCCATAGAAAGGAATGGCCATTAGATGGGGCTGAATGGGAAAAATAACACTCAGACAATATAACTTAATTTCTAGCCAGCAAAAATATTCTTAGGGGCCACCCCTGGATAACCAAATATATTTTGCTGATTTACAAAAATTACCATTATGTGCAGCTACCACTATTCCTATTATAATAGATTATAATAGATATTTAAACATTAAAAAGAAAACATCTCAAATTTTATTATACTTTACAAAATTTAATTTCATTGAGAATGACTTTTAGTTCTGTAATTTATCAGTTGTTCAGAGATATTTGTCAAAGTCATCATCCATGAGCCATCAGTTTAGTTTTGAATCCACCATAACAGATCATAAGAGCACTAAATTCTTGAGAAATAAGAGATAAGCATCTCAGTTAAGATTAAAAAACTGACCGGTAATGTAGTCCTGAACTTTCAAATACATGGTTGAGTTGTATGGCATTAGCACATTAAAATCTTGGGGGCACAGAGAACTTGGACTTCAGTATGAAAAGACTCATACAATATCTTTCATATCCATCTTAACTATCATAACTCATGATTTGGTAGTGTCACAATTTGTGTATGGCTATTGCCCTGAAGCCTTGTGTAGTCATGGAGTGGCTTCTAGAGTTTGTGATTAATTCATAGCCCAATGCTGGGATTGTGGGTGCAAGTACTCCACCTACCTAAGGGTGGATATCCTGAGCACCATGTAAGGAAGGAAGAGAGGCTTGCTAGCTGCTACAGTTACTGCTGCTCCCTTTGCTCTTCGCTGTTTTCTGCCACCATTAGCAACTGCCTCTGCCATGTGCCCCTTCATCTTGGAGCCAGCCTGGGATGAACTGAAATCTCCCCTAACTCTCAGCTAAATAAACCTTTCTTTCCTTAATTTTAGGTGTTGGGTATTTTGTTACAGTAAGAAGAGAAAAGTAACTGAGACAGAAAGTTATATAGTTTAACATGCTCAAATTGTATATCTTTTCAGAGTTGTCTGGAAAGGTGAGATAAAATCCGTGAAAAAACTACCTGACAAATTTAAGAGTTCATTACCATGGTGAGTTTCAGACCACTTTGAGTAAGATCTGTCCAAAGATGTAGCTTCTTCAGAAACTAGTTACATGAGTGTAA
The DNA here is from genome assembly GCA_004027025.1 of Myocastor coypus. Classification (NCBI taxonomy): domain Eukaryota; kingdom Metazoa; phylum Chordata; class Mammalia; order Rodentia; family Myocastoridae; genus Myocastor; species Myocastor coypus. The sequence goes on along the minus strand of PVJA010024516.1, from coordinate 18,213 downwards.
TGTCGCTACTGACTACAATACTCAAATATGCAACCTTTAATTAAGAATTTCAACTTCGACACTGGAAAAATCTGGTAAAGCAAATTAAAATGTTCTAGTCCTATCTCTGAAGAAAATTTTTGCTACAAAGACATGAATTATCAAAAAATGTTGTTTTCCCTCAGTGGAATCTGAATGAAATCATTAATAAAAGTTATGAAACTCTGGCAATCACTACAAAGAAAATTATCATAACAGCTAATATTAATTGGGTACTTACTATGAGCTTAGCAAAGGATAACATGTTTTGCTGGCATTATCCATATAACGTAAGCTTCAGGATGATATCACAAAGTAAAGACTATTGTTCACTGAATACATGAGAAAATTTAAGTCTAGAGTGATTGAAAAGCTTTTACAAAGCACTCTACATACCTTTATTTTGTTTTCCTATTTAGTTCTTTAACTTGTACAACAAATACAGTTATCATTCGACATTCATGGAATTTAGTTCCAGGGCACCATCCCCTAGATACAAAAATCCATTGATGCTCAAGTGCCTTGCATACAGTTGTATAGTATCTGTGTGTAATCTATACACATTCTCCTATACATTCTAAGTCGTCTCTACATTACTTATAATACCTAAGTACAAATAATATACTATAATTTATATCATAATAAATATACTAAAATCTACCTATAAATACATTTCAAATCATTGTTACCCTGCAGTTTAAAGAAAAATGACCCCAGAAGTCTATATATATTCAGTGCAGGTGCAAATTTTTTTTAATGTTTTCAATCCTCAATGGAAAGCACAGGTGCAGACCTAAGAAATATGGAGGTTCAACTGTATTTGTTGACCACATAGAATCTATAAGGTCTCTAATATACATATTTCTAAAAGCTCTTAAATAAGAATCTGCTGAGACTTGAATTGCTTTTCTCTAAAGACCACCTGCCCCAGTCTAAAAAATTTTCATGAAATTGTATTTTCTGTCTGAAATTTTGCTCGGAGATCAAGCTATTTACAAGGAAAACTACATAACAGAAGCAATTCTCAAGAGATTCTGATTCTACCTAACAGAAGCAATTCCTCCTGACTTTGACATTGAAAAATTTCAAACCCCACAAAGCAATGAAGGAATTTTTGTGCACTATCTTTGTTGTATGCATTTTACTAAAATCGTATTTTTATATGATTCTAAACTTCCTAACATTTAACTTTTTCTTGATATTTTAATGAGAAGGAAATGATTGCCTTTTAAGTGTATCTGATATTTTCCTCAGCAAACATAACCATCAATTTATCCTTATTACTATTCATCCAGAATGCATTTCCCTCTTCCCTCTTCCCTTCTCTCTTCCCTTCCCTTCCCTTCCCTTACCTTTCCTTCTCTTCTCTCCCTGTCTCTCTCATTCTCCCTTTGCTTCACTCCTTCTCTTCCTCTTTCCCTCCTGTTCTCTCTCTTCTTCTTGCCCTGTAGCTAATATGACAAACACTATTTATCAACGAAATATGCATAATATCTGCTCTTTTATTACTAAATAACCAAGTACTTCCCTGGTTACAACCATCACTAACTTGTGCCTGAATCACTGAGAAAAACCTTTTAACAAGTTTCTATGCTTCTACAAATACTTCTGTCTTAGTTACTTTTTGTTGTCAATAGGACAAAACACCTGACAAAGTTAAAGAGGAAAATATTTACTTAGCTGAAAGTCTTTACAATTTTTCAGTCCTGGAATCTGGTTCCAGGACATCATCCCCTAGGCATAAAAATCCATGAATGCTCAAGTGCCTTACATACAATGGTGTAGCATATATGTATAATCTATGTACAGGAGTATTTTAGAATATTAACCCAAAAAATCTAATGTAAAGGAGTGTGAGAGATCTGTCCACATGCTAGAGGCCCATGGAATCCAGATGAGGGCCTGGATTCCATTGCAATGTCCTGCACAAGTCCAACTGAGGACGTACAGCCCATCATAGCAATGTCCTCCACATTGGCCTACAGTGTTGGAGGTCTCGAACCTTAAGCAATGTCTTATGTCACCTCAATGATCTGCACTGGGAATGTCCAAAGGTCCCTGGCACAAGTCAGAAAATCTATGCCAATGAGGTAAAATTTTGTGCCAGCAGGCTGAGGGATCTGGTTGCAGCCCAGGAGTGATACTTAAGGCAATGACTGTCTTGCCCTTCAGAGAACTTCAGTCATCCTCAGCAATAGCAAGAACCCAAGCTCTTCTGAGGATGAGAACAGCTAAGTTCATACCAAGAAAGAAAAACTTCTCCCACAACAGCAAGCCGTGATCCTCTCCGGTCCTCCTTTTATGTTGCTGGTAACAGCACTCAGGTGGGACTTTCACACCCATAAACCATGCTGACACAGTTCAGTTGGATGCTCCAAGTTAACCACTGGTTCATTCACCACAGCAGTCATCATCAGAAGTTAGTACGTGCACATAACACATCTAAACTTTTTACCTCCCCTTCCTTCCTTCCTCTCCCTTTCTGTACCCTCCTTTATATTTTGGCAGTCTTTATCATAACAAGATAATTTCTGTAGTGATAGAACATTTTCTATTATTTTAATTTCCATTGCATTCCTAGTGCCCAACACAGAATTATTTATTTAGAGAATTAATTAATAGATTACATTTTCTAAAATATCCCATATAACAATGTTCTGAAGAAATGCTCTATTAAAAACAGGGTAAGACTCAATGGTTCAGCCGGCAAGCAGCTAGACTGGCCAGACATGGCCTGCAAGTGTCAGTGAAGGCAGAGGCTCAGTAGGTCCGGCTCCGGGGCTTCCACCGTCTGAAGGGGAGCCCAGGTTGGAGTGCGGACACAAGCAGAAGATATGAAAACTAGACTGACAGCTTCATCACTGCAATTGATATCATCTCCAAGGAAGCAATTGAAAAGAAAGAAAGGTGAGCAAAGTGCTTCCATATCAATCATAAGTAAATCTCATCTAGAGAAACGTAGCTTTGGACTAAGATATTACAAAGAAAGGAATTTCCAAAGGGAGACTGGAGAGTGTGAGGAGAGGAGATGAGTGCCCAGGATATCTTTTCATATTTTAAAGTATATCCTCCAGCTCACATCGAATGGTCGGAAGATACCTCTTGTAATGTGGTTTGGCTGGATGAAATGACAGTCACACGAGCCCTTATCAATATGAGCTCTCTGCCAGCCCAGGATAACATGAGAAATAGGGATGCCAGTGAGGATAAGTCCTCTGAGAAAAGTAAAAAACACAAGCAGAAAGATAGTTCTGATCATGTTGAGGCTGGAGAAGGAGAAATTAAAGGTGAGAACTCAAGTGATATACTTATATCTTTTTTTTGTGTGGAGCAGGGTTCGAACTCATGACCTTGTACTTGCCAGGCAGGCACTTGTGCCACGGAGCTGTCTCTCCAGCCCCGCTCAAGTGATATAGAGTTGTATGCATTACCTCAAGTAGAAGAAGAGTCTCTGTCAAGAAATGATCTTCATCCTACTCACAAACTTTCTAAAAGAAATGTTAGGCATGAGATTTGCTACAAAAGGTAACAAAAACGAAGTTGGAACAGCCACAAGAAGTCAGTACTACATAAAATATGAGAGTACAACTTACAGAGGCATGAAAGGAATTCTTAGTGATTCTTAGAGGTGAAGATACCATTCCCATCACATTAAGTAGGATGTGATTACAAAGAGAGCCCTCATTAGGGATGATGTTGGCTTGGCATCATATAATCATTGATATTCTGGGTTAGTGAATATTACCAAGGAACCCACTGAAGAGGAGGAAGAAGGCATGGACACAGATGACAAGGTGGCGGTAGAATATCATGAGGAGCTCCCAGCTCTCAAGCAGATCTGGGAGCAGAGCATGACTAGGCAGTCCAGCGCCAGCAGCTCAGACTCAGATGAAATGAACTATGATCTAGAACTAAAAATGATTTCTACTCCCTCACCAAAGAAAAGCATAAAAATTACTATGTATGCTATGAAGTAGAATCTCAGTTGAAAAATGAAAGGAACTCCATGAGAGCAGATAGTATATCCACAAATAATATCAAAAACAGAATTGATAACAAATTGCCACCTGAGAAATCTGCATATGTCTGACACCTCTTGGATGAAAAATGTTAATACTTATGGCCACAGCCAGAAATCAGCAGTACTAAGTCAGATATACTCCAGTGGTTAGGAAAAAGACCATGTTCTCCAGAAAAGGATTTTAGTCATGTTCCAGTGCTTTGGAGAGAGTCCTCTTCAGATGTGCATAGTAAATTAGGTGTTCCCAGAAAAGATGTTAAAGACTTTTACTCTGATACTCTGGAGGAGAAATCAGGTAGCTGCACTTATGGACTTGTTTAGGACCTACGCCCAAGACCAACGAGAAGAATACAAAGAAAGTGGATCACAGGTGAGTCATTACTAATTTCCTTCATAATACTTGCCCCTTGCTTCAAACATGCCTAGGTCGCCCTTCTGGCCACTTTCTGAAACGCCTTAGGAAGTCCTCTTTCATGTCTTACCAGTACGTGAAAGGTGCTGCTGAGTGTCATCCAATGGAGAAAAAGGCTCATAAAAAACAGTACTACTGTTTGTCTTCCTCTACCTTACTCGCCAAGTCTGTTACCGTGTGCCTTCTGGCTCCTCCTCAAGTCAAAATTACCATGAAAGATAAATGATTTAAATCAAAGCAGCCGTGATAGAGCAACTGAAGATACTTAGGAAACTCTTTCAGAGAGAGGAAAGAGTGATGAAATACATATGGGCAAAGTGAGGAAAAGCTTTTCATAGGAAATTAATAGCAATGTGTCTTTTATTGTTATAACATTAAATATAAACTGTATTTTATTGCATCTCATGTATCATGTGTTTATAAACGATATTCCTATGTGTACATAATATATATACAGTGCTAAAATTGTCAATTATTGCAAAGATAGATACCTAAATTAAGTAAGTGTAATTAATTCTATAAAGCACAAAAATAAATTAAGAATTGGGAATGTACCATTAAGACTTAAAGTAGTGCCTCTGACTAATAAAACAGGAAAAAAGTGAAGAAATACAACAGATATTAGAAAGAAGAAATGAAATATTTAATGTATTATGTAAGATCCTCCTCCAAAAGAGCCACTAGGAATGTACTCACATTTTTTGGAAAATCATCACAAGAAGAAATGGAGAAGAAAATACAGATAAGGGTCATTAATAATGGCAAATTTTTAGAAAGTACCATAAATAGTGCTTTAATTTTCAAGCGAGTTATTTAGTGGGACATGCTTGTATATATGATTCTTTAGAATACGAACTATGGAAAGTGGAGCTCTGTTAGTTCATAAAAATGGACAGGCTTTAAAATTAGACTTACATGGGAATAGATAAATAGATCACCACGTAAAGGAAAATTTTGGACTCTGTATTCTTCCAGAAGTATGTCATCACTATAAGACTACTAGATGAAAGATCTTACAAAGTCTATTTTAAAGTTCATCTTGACCTTAACTATCTTGTATTTGTTTCAGTTAACATTATTCACTTTCTTTTGCCTTGATTGAAAAAGTTTTCTGTATAGATTAGATACCAAAGGGAAAGAAACTTTTCTGTCATGGACAGTTCCCTGCTTGGTTCATTAGATTAAAAAAAAAACAACAACAACAAAGGAAAAACTTTTTTATCCTTCCTAGAAGTTATAACCTGCTGCTAAACACAACCACAGTACAGGGTCATTCTATCAAAGAGTTATGTGGCTACATAAGGAGCATGTATGTAGATGTCTTAGTCATTTTTCTCTCAATGCTGAAACAAAATATCTGACACTCAACAAAGTTACACGGGGAAGTTTTATTTAGCTTAAAGTTTGTAGACTTAAGTACATAATCACCTGGCTCCAAGAAAGGGTTGCATGGCAGATAGGAATTGTAGAGAAGTTTGTGGCAGATATAATGTAGCAAAGCAACAAGGGGTGATCATAACTCCTTCTATCCCTTATATCTTATTTAGGCCATGTAGTAGCTGAAATACAAAAACGCTTAATCATAGTACCCTCCTAGTATTTCATCATGAATCAGTTCCAGGATCACATAGATCCTGCCACCTCTGAAAAAGCCCCACTTATGACCAAATGTGGCTTTGGGGGGACATCGAGATACAACCTCTAATAGAAAGTATGCTAGAAAATGAGCTTCTTTACTGCCATCTGGGGGGTTGACAATTAATTTAGCATATTGTTCATTTAAGTGAACAGTCCTTTCTAGAAAGTGCTTACAAATAGAAAGCACTTAGAAAGGGGGTTAATAAGAGTTTAAATCTTAGGAGAGGCTTGAGTTACCACTGCAAAAATCTATATTTGTCATAATTCTTATTCACACCATTAATAAAAATTAAAAAGATAAAAGATAAACCACATTCGCCAAAAACTAAATCAAATTGTGTTCCTAAAACTAATGCAGGGTTAGGGACCATGGGAATGACCATATGACTGATCCTCTTAAAGGTTCTACAGAAAACATCAAGCAATTCTAAAGGAAGGGCAATTTATCTTCCTGCAATTCTAAAAATCATAGACTATAGTAACATCAAATTAGAAAAACTTACAAGCTAGATTCTAGAAGCAACACTCAAGCTTAAAATGAAAACTATCAATATGCTGAAATTAATAATGGAACTTCATTTAGACTCATTTATAATTGGGAAGCTACTGTGCAGTAGACATCTCAGTGAAGTGTTATAAATGAGACTGATAAAGAAAATATGACTGGTTTGAGACAGGTAAAATGTAGGCAGATTGACAGTAGCCTCAAGTATGTGGCAGAAGGATGATATCCCTGCCTGACTGGGTGGCCAAAGAGTTGATTATTGGACACATTTAATGGAAACATTGAAATTGGGATTACTGGGAGATAACCAGGTAAAGAAGTCAAGAAAAAAATATTAAAATGCAAACTCTAGAGGGCCATCTTAGCAATTGATGTTAATTGGTAGTCACCTTCATTAGTTGGCAATAAAATCATAAAAATGGATGGAGTTCTCCAAATGTATCTTTACAGAGAAGAAATGGTCAAAGAGATAGTTATTGAAAAATTATTGAAACATAAAGATAGAAGAGTATGCACAAAGCAAAATAAATCCAACCTAATTTAAAAAATAAAAATGTTATTTTTTCTGATCTCCAATATAATCAATTTTAATAATTTTATATCCTTTAATAAGGAATAACAATGAGACCATTTCAAAACACATTAGTAGAACAGCCACAATAATTAATGCAATGCCTACTGTTGTCTTCATAATAATTGATGCTGACACTGGCAAAAGTTCTACAAAATGCTATATATTGTTTCAAGGTAAATCTAGAGGGAATTTAACTGACATTTTCAGATACAAAAGTTACTTATTTTGTTACATAGGTCTTGCTTTAACTTGACCTTAAACACCCAGCAGAAAAGTTTAACCACCACGCATAAAAAGTAAAGCCAGATAAGCATGCTGAGCTGTAAAAGGCTCAAGTCAACAGATTCTGACATTGCCAGTTCTGCTGATAACCCACTACTGTTGTGGAACATTGGACTATGCATACAACTACTTTCTCTTAGCTCAATCAGAATAAATATTTTTATCAGTAGTGTTTAGAAAAGTTATCCATGTCTGCGTCTTGTACCCTGATCCAACCTATTTTTCATCTGAGGACATGATAATCAGTTTTCTACACACAGAATTGTAGAATCTACCTCACGCTTTCACCTTAAATGTGTAAGGGCTGAATTTGCATTTGGCCTAGATCAGTTAGAACAATTGTTTCTGAAATCTTTTATGAAGCAGCAATGAGCAGCTAAATTGTTTACAACTAAAGAGGTAAACAGCTATAGAAGGGAGGCCTTTAAAATTGTCTCAGCTCTCAAGGTTAAATTACAGGAAAGCTTTCTCCATTGTACTTTCTCAAGGAGGTAAACTTGGACTATTTAACTTTAATAATTCATGCAAAAATGAAGCTATTTGAAGCTTGTCATTGCATAACATAGAAATTTATGATAGCTCTAAACAATTGAATACACTTAGTTCTTCAGTTTTGTCTCAGAATCTCCCAAGGCATGTAGCAATCCATTCAGTCTCAGTAAAACTCTTTGTTTCCAAGATGAAGTATAAAAGCTGAGATCTAGGAAAAGGAATATGCATCCTCTCAATGTTTCAGTTTTGAGGTGACTTCTCTGAATTGCAGGGTACTTAACCCCAATCACATCTGCCCTTCTTCACAAGAGTGTCATGAAAAGCTTTAGATGTACTGAAATGATTTCCCAGAAGTAATCGGTAGTCCTCTGGGATTGGAAACAAACCCACCTCTTGAATCAAATGAAGTATCTTTGGCCAGAAAATCACTCTGTTATCAGAGGTGGCATTACAAAAATAAATTTAAGAACTAAACTGAAAGATACACACAGTTCGAAATATTCAGTCCAGTCTGAGACAAAGTTATGCACTTTTATTGATTGCCATTCCCAGGAAAATTATCCTTAAAGATCCAGGGTCTTCTACGAAGAGCCTTTTTTCCTTTAGTCAGAAGGTCTCCTCATCTATAATAACTGAAAACTATTGAGACCCTATATTATCAGGAAAAAAATTATCGAATTGTATTGAGTGAAATCATTTGGATTACATCAGAGTGGATAATTTGCATATGTAGATGTATGGATAATAATATAAGATAATCCCTTGCTTACCTACATACACATGGACCTCATTTGCAAAAGTTGCCTATAATCCCAGTAGGAGCAGCTGGTATAATACCAGCCGAAGTGTTTCTATATTCTCCCTGGAGCAACTTACCAAAGTGTGACATACTATTCTTCCTTTATATAGCTACTGTACCTGCAGGAGTGAGCTAATATAGAGGCTGGGCCTCCCTTGCCTAAATACAAACTGTCTCCCATTGGTATGCACACAGCCTGGAGTGGTGAAAAACTGGACCCTCTCCCAGCCCATCTGTTGAGAGTTGGAAGGTGGGAGTAGCTTGCTGTCTGCTTTGCTGTTATGAAGTCTCTTATTTCTCTTTTTGATTCAAGGAAAAGAACTACTCTGAATTTTGTTTTCAAACTTAGAAAAATTTTCCTCACCTAGGCTAAAGTAATAGCATCATAATAAAAATTGTCACAAGGTACAGGTTGACAGGAAGGAGGAAGAGAACCATTCTACCCAGGAGAAACAGAACACTTCACAGAGGAGGAGCACTTCACAGAATATATCTTCAAATTGTGGGTGATTCTTGAACTTGTCCTGAAGGAATCAGTAGGTATTCTCCAGGAGAGCGAAGCAGCAAGAGTATGACCAGCAAAGGAAACAGCATGTACAAAAGAGCGAAAATGAAATGACAGTATTTTCTTAAAGAAGTAAAAAAGAATTATTAATGAAGTCTGAGAAATAAAAAGCGGTGTCTGAAATAGCTGGCTCCAACAGTGAGCCTTGTGCAGTACTAATGATACTGCATTTTATTTTCTAAGGATGAAAACTTTCAATGTATAGTTTAAATCAAGAAAAGGTTGAGATTAACAGTGCAGTCTGGCCATGAAGACTGCCGCATTGAAAAGGCTCAGCAAACTAGCTTCACAGATCCTGGGCTCATGTATATTAAACTACTCCTTGCTTTGACATGAGCCTTACACAAAAAGTAGTACAATCATACAATGTTCATAATATCTAAAACAGTCAGCCTACACATAAACGTCCTTCAATCTTATTTCAGCAGCTACAGGAAACGAAACTTGTCGAAAAGGCCAGTAAACATATGCTTTTGAAAGAAAGAGGTGAAATTCATACATCCCCCCAAAAATGCCAACATGAATGAATTAACAGTGCCTTCAGTTAAAAAAAAAGGCTAGAATATGTATGTACATTTTACAAGGATTAAAAGTCTTGAGGCTTTAACTTTACACTAAGCAGCATTCCTTTCTTAGCTACTTGTAAAAATATCATCACGTGGTTTTAGGTCTTTTCAAATAAGAAAATATTTTAAACATTAATATCTTAGACAGTCAAAATGCTCTCCCAGTAAGCACCTAAGTAGGCAAACTATCTTTCTATCTCTCATTTCTACATGTATTGAAACTAAGACCTTGCAGCAAGGAACTGGTAGAATTCAAGTAGTATTTCCAAGGGTTCATAGCTTTAAAAATGAGTTTGTTTCTTTTTCTGCTACTCAAGGCTGAAATGTGCATAAAAATAACAGACTTATACACATCCTTTGCTATCACAACTAAGGATTTTAGTAACCCAACCTGACTAGTTTCCAATGGGCTGTTTGCAATGGGCTGGGCAAGTTCATCTTAGGAGCTCAATCAACTCTTGCTCTCATTATTTGAGGAAAGTCAGGTAAAGCTGAGCACCTCAAAATTAAGTCCACTGGACACTGTCCATCATCTCAGGAGTACTTTCTTCCCATCCTTCTTTGTTCCACCTTATCACTCTCTCCCTGGAATTGCTGTTGTCTTGATGGCCTAATTCTATTCTTTAGAATACCAGTGTGGTAATAACAACAACTTTTAGTTTATATAGCAATTTTTCCCGGAAACTCAAAGAATCCTTTTAATTGCTTCAGGGGCATTGGTAGGTAGTTTTTTAGTGAATCTGCCTTTCCTGCCATGCCAAATTGTTTGACTCTTTGGTATTTTCCCTTCCTAATCCCTTGCATTTATAAAAAGTAGAGAATGAAATGCAAGGGAAAGAAGTGGCATAAAATCATTATATAATTAAATTCTCTAGTGCTTTCTTCTTCCAAACATAGTTTACAAGGGAGGAATAGCTAAAGAAGTAGATATTAATTCAAAAATTAAGTATAAGCAAAGTGCCAGGCAGTTTAGCTTCCTGAGTTCGCCTGTGGGGTGGTAAAGACATTGCTTTTCTGTCTGCCATGAACAGCATTGTGTAGCATAAAAGACCTGCAATAGCTGGATTTGAATTACACAGTAGTCAAGCTAGATAATTAAATTTCCCTTCCAGAAAGAATATGTCCCTGCTGAGGAAACCTTATTGCATACCACTGCTCATGGTGACCATTATTAAATTTGCAGGACATGTCTCTGTATTATAACAATTCATTTGGAAGTTATCACTACACAATCCAATAAGATTGGAAACGGGAGCAAAACTTCCAGCATAGTTTGAAGAACAATCCAAAATTCTCTCAAGATTTACTCAACTAAGTGAATCATAGCTCTGTATCAACAACAAAGTATTCTTTCTTTTTCTGATGGGGGATAAAACAGGAAATTGTTTCCAAAGCCCTAGAATTATTTATTCAACTGTTCTTCATGGACCCTTAGGTGAATGGAGTTCATTTGATATAGGAGGTAGATTTAATGGCAAACAATATGAAAATCAGCCACCTTTAAGATTCTTCCAGACATTCTAATTTAGATCATACATATTTTATAGAGAGCTTAATTAAATAGATACACTTCTGTGCTGTATTTTGAAGTGAAACTTAAGTATGCATTATATATAACACAAATACAAATACATGTTCATTAGGTCACAATGATACCTGAAATGTTTTGGCTATTGTAAATAGCTTCATATTCTCTTTAAAGAAAGAGATCAGCATTACAGTTATACTGTGTGATCCTTAAGTACAGGTATCCTTCCTTTGGTTTGAGAGCAATGTGCTATCTAAGGGACAGTGGTTATACATTATATACTTTATTTTTAGGGCAAGGTCTACAAGGTGCTCAGGGTCTCACTACTACATCAGACTCATAGTGATCCACCTGTTTACAGCCTCCCATGAACTGGGATTACAAGTGCACGCCACCAGTCTCAATTGCCCCTCAACAGGCCCTGAGGATGGGGCCAGCATAGCAGGTCCAGGGATCAAACATCTGAGCCCTGTGTCTGATTGCAGGTGCTTTAATCCGCTGAGTTATTTGGCTAGCCCTACATTATACCTTCTCGAAACCACAATAGCATCTAGTTTAGAGTTGCCTTTTTAAAAAACACAAAAAAAAGAAAGATTTGTCCATCACCAGATAATTTCTGCTTATCTCCTTGTACAAGTACAATGTTGTTCCACACATTTAAAATGTATAAAAAAAAATCTTGCCTTTTACAGTCCTATAATAGTGTTGGAGATGCAATATGTGTACAGAAAGATATTACTATTTTTAAATGCTTGGGACTTTTAATTATATAAGAATTTCTCATCTAAAGTCACAATCATAATCCCAGCACTTAGAAGGCTGAAAATAGGAGGATCACTGCGAGTCTGCTCCACATAGTGAGACCCTGTAGACACTGTACTAAACGCATAAAACACAAATGAAGCCATAATCATACATGTAATACGAGTGTTTAAAGGTATTTACCTATTTATGATATTAAACATTTATTACTCATTTTATTGTTTACATTTCCCTCCATATTCTTCTAAAAAGCAATTTTTTCCATCTAAGACGGTGACTTAAATAGATGTGGATTAAAGTAGCAGACAAAATGGTACTTTGCATAATTATATGATTTCAGTAAAATGTGTATTCCTCAGTGTTTCTCCTATTCTGGGTTCAAATATGATTTGTTAGTGAAAGAATCTATACCATATTGTTAAAATGATGTATTCTTCCAACAGTTGAGAGATGGGATTTCAAATATGGTGTTGTATTCTCAGTTACCAAGGAAGCCTTTAGGTGACTGTTTCAGAGAATGGCTTTCAAGTTTTCTTCATTACAACTTTTTACTTCAATCAGAAATGTATCACATTACTCCACTTTAAAAAACTCACCTAGATCATAAGCACATAGGAAGATACAAGCATTATATCTTGGCAAAACTAGGCATTTTATAAATGTTGTCAGCTATTTTTATTTCCTAGTCTCATTTTGGGTGAAGGTGGGTGGCAATTTTCTAGGTTGACTTTGGGAAAACAGCCAAAGAGGGTTACTTCTCCTCTCAACATTTTGGGAAATTTCATTTTAAAAAAGGTTTTATCTATACTCACTTCAAACAAGAGCATTCTAACCACACGATGATAAGCAAGGAAGTCTAGATACTATCAAGGAATCAAGAGCACAGAATTGTGTGAATTCTGCTGCTGATTGCTTTTTGTTAGAGTACACATATATCAAAGGAGTAGAAATTCTAGACAGCTCATTATTAAACAAAAAGATGAATAAAAGCAGACTGCATTTTATCTAAGTTATCCAGCTGATCAATCAATTCAAATGAGACTTTCTATTATAAGGATATCAGACAAACTGACACTCGGATTGCTGATTGATAGAGGCAACTCAGATTAATATTGGGTCATAACAAAAGAATAAAATAACCATTCTCCTTTCACTTATAAATCTCTTAAAGAGATGAGAGGTTCTTAGACAGTTAGATAAATACAGTAGCATATCTAAGGCATTGTTTCTTGAAAACTTCAGACTACTGTTTGTGTCTTTTGGGTCACAAAATAGTTCATTTAATTGCTCATAAAAAATTAGATTCTCAGTGACACAACTTCAACCCAACAAATGATAATTTTTGGCTTATAAAAATAGTTTGAGTGTCTGAGGATCTCTGCCTTCACCCTCTATACTTGATATAAACCACTGAACGGGCCTTTGGACTACCTATAGTTTTGGCTAACTTTGTGCTTCCTTGTGAGTTCTTCTGCCCCTTTGACTAGCTTGAAGGTCCCAGGGATGCTGTGTTGATCTTAAATGGGCAGTCTGAAACGTGCTACAAGTGACAGATTACAGTCAGGAGCCAGCTGTTCACATATTTGATCAGCCAGCAGGAAATCTTTCAGCATCTCTTAAATAAAAAATACAAGATGGTGTCGGTGTTTGGTGACACTGTTTTTAATCTTCACATTTCTCACTGACAGGAGGTAATGGTTATCCGTGGGAGACCTGTCACATGGAAGCAGCTCCTTTACTACCAGAAGAGTCACATTATGGTCTCCAAAACTGCTTTAATAGAGCATTTGGAGCTACTCATCCTGAAAAAAAAAAATCTCAGGACATAGAGGTAAAAAAGAGACGTTAGTTAGTTTTAGATTTTCTTTCCAATTTCTAAGTAAGTGTAGTCTTTCACTAACCTGCAGTCACAATAATCACAAAAGTTGAAGCAAAAAGCATAAGTCTGCATTTTTATTCTAATGTCCTTAAAATTAGGCCATAAAATGAATGGATTTATTGATATATCAAATTGGTCAATAAATAAAGCAGAAATGGACTGACATTTATAAATCTAGTAACCATCTGTGAAAAGAAAAACCTTTCTTCTTCTGTTGATCAGAATGTAAGAATGGGTTTCATTAGTAGGACTTTCTCTAAAGAATATTTTATCTTTAAATCTAAAACTGCTTCAGGAATATTTATCACCAATTTACAGAAGCAGCAGAAATAGCTGCACTCAATCACTAAAAATCAATATGCATAACAATAACACAGTCTCCTGACACAATGTAACATAAGGCCATAACTTGATCAACAATGTTCTTTTTTTAAAAGCCTTATAGAAAAAAAAAAAACACTAACTCAAAACAAAACAATAAAGATAGTCCTGTCTTTTGTCACAACTTTCACTTGGACTTTGCGAGCATGTTTTCATCCAGTGATGAGACAAGATGTAACAAAATTTCAAAACATTATTCTCAAATCAATGATATAATACATAATTGCAAGAAAGCTTATTTCTGATGTATATATGCATGGGCATATGTGTATGCATGCACACATGTGCAATTATTAAATTTTACAACTTTGTGTTTCCAAATTCATGACAAAATATATAGAGTACAATTTGCTTCAAAAATTCCAAAGTTAAAAAAAAATTTCAAAGTTCAGTTAGAAATTTGGTGTTTCTCAACCTCAGCATTATTGATTGAATCAGATTATCCTTTATTGTGAACAACTATCTTTTGCACTGTACTTCTGGCATCTTCCCAATAAATACTATTAGTCTCTTTCCTTTCAACCCAAATTATAAACACAATGTCTTCAGAGATTGTCAAGTGTCCCCTAGATGGTAAAGTCACTGATCTAAATAAAAAATGGTTGACTACATTCTTTTCTAACATATAAAACAAAGGTTTTTTTTTTTAGATTCTACTTGAAACTATTAAAAAAAAAAGGTACAGCTTCTACTAAAACATAATTGAAGGCTTGAAGGTGAAAAATAAAACCCAAAGACATAGTCCACTATTTCCCTTGTTTCAAATCATCTTATAAAGCCCTGCATGCTTCTCACATCAGAAGCAATTTATTCTCTACTACTGGCAGTGCTCTTAGTGCATTCTACCAGGCTTGCAATATGCCCAAAGAGAACAATTCCTTATCTACCATCCAGCCCCCCAGATCAGTCAATGCTGTCCTTTCTTTCTAGGAAACACAATGACAATAAGTGAAGTCTTAGGACATATGTAACTCTCTATGCTAATTTATGAAAAGATTCAATATTTGAAAATGTAAATTCCTTCCAATGCAATCTCCACAAAAAACCAAGGTTATCAAGTGAGTGGAATAGAACATGTAGAATTTTATACCAGAAAATGACTATCCATTAATAAGAACACTTTTGTGAAAAGTTACAGAATCCAGGAATGAGATTGAAATAGATACATCTGTCACTGTGTCCTTCTGCATAACATAATGGCTAGCTGACTAGCTCTGCTCAATCTATGAGATCAAACAATGACTCTTCAACCTTACACTCTCCCCCAACTCTTTACCTAGGAATGGAAGGAGTCATCAAACTAGAGCATATTCTTTGGATCTACCTGCTCCAGACAATAACTTCATACAAACCCATCCCAAATTAAAGTCATGCCCAGCTTCAGAGCCCAGTGGCTCTTCCTTTCCAAGAAGCCGAGACGATGAGCTATTCAGTCAGGAATAACTGTGTTGCCTTCCCAGAAGCTCCACTTGCCTGTGAAGCCCAGAGTCTCTTCTTTCTCTGACTAACCAAATCCAGTTGGCACTTCCTAATGAACTTCAGAAACTGCTGAGCAAAATTAGAGAACAACACGAAATTCTACCTGCCTATAACCATTAACAGATGCATCAAATGCGCTGTGCTGGACTACATAGTGAAGGTCTATGCCTGATAAAGAACACTATCAAAGGCCAAAGCAAGCAGCATCTAAAGTATTCAGCAAATGACCAAAAGGAAAAGCAATGAATAAACTATACAGGAATTATAAAACATTATCAAGAGAACTAAATTCTACATAAAAGAAAATAGTAGGATGACATTGATAAAATGATTTGCAAGTCTACTCAAAGAAATAATAGCTAAAAGTTCCACAAATTTTGGGAAGGAGGTCAACACTTCAGTAAAGTTAAAGGCATCTGGTAAGATTTAACCTTGAATGTGCATTAAGAAGCATAAGAATCATTCAAAAATGAAGAAAAATAATCCTGACGTAACAAGACATAAGAGTCATATCCTATACAAGGGAATCTTAATATGGCTAACAGTGAATTTCTCTGGAAAATCTCAGAAGAGAATGTGATAAAGTATTTAAAGGACTAAAGGGAAAAATAACTGTCAATGAGAAATGCTTCATTTAACAAAACTATGCTTCAAAAACTTTGGTTAAAAATAATACATTTCCCAAAGAACCAAAACCTGAAGGTATTCATCACCACTATAACTGCTTTACAGCAGCTGTTTACATTTCATTAAGTTGAAAAGAATTGATAAACAGAAATATAAAAATGTAAAATCAATGACAAATGAATACATGTTCAGGGTTTTCTACTATTAGGTTATTGATATATAAAGCATTTTTTTTATTTTTCATATGAGGAATAAAACACCAAATAATTAAAACAAGTATTGCTGCAATAATTTGTTTTATTAATGTGTTTAGTACAAATTATGCACGGTCTCACTATGTAGATCAGACTCGTAGTGACCCTCCAGTTTTCATCCTCCAAGCACTAGTATTACAGGTACAGGCCACCATGCCCAGTTTCAATCTCTGTGTCAGTGTGCCCTAGGGGAAGAACCAGCACTGCTTGTGGTGCCAGGGATCAAACCCTGGTCCTGGATTCTGCCTAAGAAGGCATTTTAGTCAGCTGAGCTATCTGGTTGGCCCTTACAATAGTTTCTTAAGGAATAACAACTACAAGAGGATGTGATTTTTGACATCAAAATCACAATAAGGGAAGAGTAAAATTGTAAGTTTTCTCTATGCAATCAGACTTCTGTTATTATTAGCCTAAAAAACCTAGTATGTTTTATTTAATCCTTAAGGTGATCTCAAAGCAAACTCTTACAGTAGATATACAGAAAATCACCAAACTACAAAGGAAAATAGAATAAGAAAAATCATGAAGAATATATAAACAACCACAAAGCAAATCACAAAAGGGGTATGCCCTTACCTCTCAATAATTAATTGAAATGTATATGCATCAAATCTTCAAAGAACACGATATCAAAATAAATTATTTTAAAAACCAATCATACAGTACTCACTTCACTTTTAAAGGCACACAGGTGGAGGAGACAAGATGGAGGAAAATAGCCCATTGAAATGAAAGTCTAACAAGAGCAATGGTAGCTATACGTACACTATAAAAACTAACCAGTGAAATTTTAGAAAACTATAAGCGCGGTAGGGCACAGTGCTGGTGCTGCTGTCAGGATCGAGCCCCAGTCCATGCACTGGCCTAAGCAGGTGATTACTGTGCTGAGCTATTTCACCAGCCTTTCTTTGGACCATCATACATATAAAAGCCAATATTAATGACATGACTGGAGAAATAGCAATACAATGATGGTAGGAGACTTCAGCTATCCACTGTTAACTATGAATAGTTCATCCAAATACAACATTAGTAAGTTATCAGTGGGCTTCTAAGTACAGACATAAATGATTACTATTATCATATAAAAGACATAAGTACACTCCTAAGCTTACTTCAGTACTGTGTACAACAGCCAACGTGAAAAGCCCCTCCCTGTAATAACCAATAGTCTTTTAGAATGTGGTATGTGTGCACCATGACATGCTTATCTTGCTGAAGAAGAAGAACACGAAGAAGAAGAAGAAGAAGAAGAAGAAGAAGAAGAAGAAGAAGAAGAAGAAGAAGAAGAAGAAGAGGAAGAGGAAGAGGAAGAGGAAGAGGAAGAGGAAGAGGAAGAGGAAGAGGAAGAGGAAGAGGAAGAGGAAGAAGAAGAAGAAGAAGAAGAAGAAGAAGAAGAAGAAGAAGAAGAAGAAGAAGAAGAAGAAGAAG
>PVJA010024515.1:0-31778 GCA_004027025.1 Myocastor coypus | reverse complement strand
AAAAAAAAAAAAAAAAAAAAAAAAAAAAAAAAAAACCCAAAACAAAACAAAAACCATTCTCCTTTCCTTCAGAAGGCTAAATGAGCTTTCTGGGCAGACTTGGTGACCTTACCAGCTCAGCAGCCTTCTTGTCCACAGCTTTGATGACACCCACAGCAACTGTCTGTCTCATATCATGAACAGAGAAACGACCCAGAGGTGGGTAGTCAGAGAAGCTCTTGACACACATGGGCTTGCCTGGAACCATGTCGACAATGGCCGCATCACCAGATTTCAAAAACTTGGGCCCATCTTCCAGCTTCTTACCAGACTGGCGATCAATCTTTTCTTTCAGCTCAGCAAACTTGCAAGCAATATGAGCTGTGTGACAATCCAGAACAGGGGCATAGCCAGCACTGATCTGGCCAGGGTGGTTCAGGATAATCACCTGAGCAGTGAAACCAGCTGCTTCCATTGGTGGATCGTTTTTGCTGTCACCAGCAACATTGCCACGGCGGACATCTTTGACAGACACGTTCTTGATGTTGAAGCCCACATTGTCCCCAGGAAGAACTTCACCAAAGCTTCATGGTGTGTGTCAACAGACTTGACTTCAGTGATGACGTTGACTGGAGCAAAGGTGACCACCATGCTGGATTTGAGAATGCCAGTCTCCACTTGGCCCACAGGGACAGTGCCAATACCACCAATTTTGTAGACATCCTGCAGTGGCAGCCGCAAAGGCTTGTCAGTTGGGTGAGTGGGTGGAAGAATGCAATCCAAAGCTTCAAGCAGAGTGGTTCTGCTGGTATTGCCATCTTTACGGGTGACCTTCCATCCTTTGAACCAAGGCATGTTAGCACTTGGCTCCAGCATATTGTCACCATTCCAACCAGAAATTGGCACAAAAGCTACAGTGTCAGGGTTGTAGTGGATTTTCTTAATGTAGGTGCTGACTTCCTTAGCAATTTCCTTGTATCTCTTCTGGCTGTAGGGTGGCTCCGTGGAATCCATCTTATTAACACCAACAGTTAGTTGTTTCACACCGAGGGTGTAAGCCAGAAGGGCATGCTCACAGGTCTGCCCGTTCTTGGAGATGCCAGCTTCGAATTCACTAACGCCAGCAGCAACAATCAGGACAGCACAGTCGGCCTGAGATGCGCCCGTAATCATGTTTTTGATGAAGTCTCTGTCCAGGGGCATCAATGATGGTCATGTAATACTTGCTCGTCTCAAATTTCCACAGGGAGATATCAATGGTGCTACCATGCTCATGCTTGGCTTTCAGCTTGTCCAAGACCCAGGCATACTTAAAGGAACCCTTCCCCACCTCAGCAGCCTCCTCAAATTTTTCAGTGGTTCTTTTGTCGATGCCACCACATTTGTAGATCAGATGGCCGGTGGTGGAGGACTTGCCAGAGTCCACGTGTCCGATGATGACGATGTTAATGTGAGTCTTTTCTTTTCTTTTTTTTTTGTCTTTTTGAGACAGGGTCTCGCTATGCAGTTCAGGCTAGCCTTGAGCTCAATTTTGTAGCCCAAGCTGGTCTCGAACTCGCACCGATCCTCTTGCCTCAGCCTCCCGAGTGCTGGGATTACAGGCGTGAGCCACCATGCCCGGCATGTGAGTCTTTTCTTTTCCCATGTTGGCTTTGATTTAGTGGTGGTTTTCACTGCACCTGTGCTCTCGCGGCAAACCCGTTGCAAAAAAGTATATATGAGGCTTTGAGGGGCCAACTAGATACAAACTACAACACTGTCCTTTCAGGATTCACTATATAATTCAGGAAACATACATTAGAAAATAATGTTTATACCTAGTATGATGGGAAACTCCTGTAATTTGAACTGCTCTGGCAACCAAACTAGGATTACAAGTTTGGACATTACTTGGGCAACTGAGCAAAGCTGTATCCCAAAATAAGAGCTAGGAATCTTTCCAAGCATGCCCAAAATCCTAAGGTCAATCCCCAGTCTGTTATTATGGTTGCTGCTGATAATAATGACAATAATGTTTAGAAGGGTTATTTTTGTCATAAAGCCATAGTACTTAGAGTTTTATAAGAATCCTGACTTTCAAGAAAGCAGCCTTTTTGCCTTTAGCTCACTGCTGTACCAGCATTCATTTGTTCGACACACTAAATACCTAATATATATCAGTGCCAAACAAATAGCAAGCAGTTGATAGAGTAAATGAATAATTGAATAAATGAATAATTGAATCTACTCAAGCCCTGGGAAAAAGTGAGAAGGATGGGAAGGAGTTTCTAGAAAAATGATTCCAGAACTGACTAGGATTTTTACCCCAACCCCAGACCAAGGAGTAGAGCTGGTAAAGCCTAGGATATTGCAGACAGAAGCTTAGCTATATGGAGAGAGTAGGCACTACAAAAGAGTTGTTGAAAGGGAAGTAGAGGACAAGGAGAATGGAAGGATGAGGCAGAAATAGGTGGCAGAGCTAAGACAATAGAGATTGTGCCTATAAATAATTCTGTACTAACAAGCAAAATTTGAAGAAGTAATGAAATGGTTAAAAAAGAAAGACATTTCATAGCTCTCTAGTGAAGAGCAAAGAGTAAAAAGAGTTAGACATAACTTGAAGGATAGAGTTAGAAGGCTTTGCACTGATGCAGGTGAGAACAGGTAGTATTGGAGTTAGCACAGTGATGGCAAGAATGTGGACAATTGATGTGAGGATCATTTAGGAAATAATATGACTAAGATTTTAAGATTGAAGGGTTAAGAGAAGCATCAAGTCTAACTACAAGATTTGTAATGTTAGTGTGATAGCTAATCTTGACTGTCACCTTTATTGATTTGAGAAATTCTGGGTATGTCTGGCGGGTCATGGAGATAGGTTCTTGGGGACTGGATTGTCCCCTTCACCTCTGGCTCTCTTCCTGTGCTCTCCTTCTGTCATGATGTTTCCACCTTGGAGTCCCCTGACCATGCATGAGCCAACACCTCTGGAACTGGGAGCCAAATAAACCATTTCCTCCCCACATTGCGAATGTGAGGCATTTGCCCCAGAAACAGGAAAGCTGACTGCAACAATCACCAACTCTTTATCATTTTAAATAGAAAAATTAATGATTGGCTGTAAAATATTTCCTGAGTTATATGACTTGAGGGTTGAATCAAGGTCCTGGCCTCAGATACTGTACTGCTCTGTGCATTTGGTGAGAATATTAGCTCAGGGGTACTTTGACCTCTTTTTCTTTTTTCTCTGTATCACAAATTTTATCAAACAGCAAGTATGTACTAGTCATGATAGTTGCTGGGGATGCACAAGTGAATTAGATCTTGGTATTTTTTACTTAGAGTTTCTAGTCAAGATTTTTTGAGAAAAGTTGTTTTTGTTTTAGACTTTACTTGTGTTATAATTTTTGGTTTTGTAAAACCTCACACTGTTTAGAAAAACATAACACATAGAAAAAAATGAGGTAGGTAAGTGTATAAATTTAGTTTTTGCAAATTTAAATGCCTGAGTAAAATGTCACTTTTCATCCCTAGTCTTCTTTTTGTTTGATATGCACCAGTGAAGCGATCACGAGGAAGAATTGATTAATTTTGTGCTGTGTGCTTTTCAGTTCTGTTTTCTTGGTGCTTCAAACTGTGACAGTTGAGATTTTATGGTAAAAGAGAAAAAGATTTCAAATTTTGGGTAGGGAGAAAAATGATTAAAGAAAGTAGTTAAGAGTTCTGTTGATATCCAAATATAACTGCTGTGCTACCCATGGGTGAAACATACAGCTGAGATTATAATTTTGAAATGATCAGCAGAAACCAAGCTGCTAAGTTTGGTGTAAAAGAAGAGTTCAAGTGATCAGTTTGGGTGTAAACTAATGGAGGAAAGATGTTCAGAGAAACAGCAGTTATACTGGTTTCTCTTGTTGGGCACTTCAAGATAATTTTTAGAAAATTTTCCTATTTTTGGGGTACAATTTAGTGCTTTGATTATAATTCTGTTGAAATTCTCCCTCTGGTTATATCAGCTGTGTGCACCTTTTCTTTCCAGTAGATCCCAGTTATCTGGGTATGTGTAGAATAATACTATGTTTTGAATGTCAAAAATGAAATTAGTAACTTGAAGCTTTTTCTTTTCTTATATATATATATATATTCATTTTGTGTAGCTTGGACAGGGTCTCACTACTTCTAGTGATCCTTCTGTTTTTGGCCTTTCCAACACTGGGATCAGAGGTATGTGCCACCACGCCCAGACTTGGTGGCCAGCTCAGCATGCCTGGTGGCAGGGCTGGTGGTACATGTGGTGCTAGGGATGGAACTCTGATCCCTGTGCTGGCCTAAGCAGGTGCTTAGTTCGCTGAGATATCTTGCCAGCTCTGCTTTTGCTTTTAAAGTATGTAAATGTGCAGTTTTTAACCATGTATTGTGGTGCATACCTGTAATCGTAGTTACTTGGGAGGCTGAGCCAGGAAGATGAACAAGTTGAAAAAGTCAGCCTGGACAATTTAGTGACATCCTATTTTGAAATAAAAAAGGCTGGGGATATAGCTCAGCATTACCTGGGCTTAAGCCCCAGTACCACCACTGCCAAAAATAAATGAAATAAAATAAAGTACAGTGAAATAGATGTGTACATACCCAGACATCATTTCTGAGAGACTTGAGGCATTCAAATTTAAGATATTTTCCTGGAGGTTACTGGTGAGACAAGATTTGGAATCCTCAAGACAGGTGAGCACAGAGGCACACTGAATCATTTTGCCTCCTGTGCATTTGGATTCAGCATACCATTAGAGTTTCCAAGATAAAGCAATTGTGCCCTGTTTCCTCTTTTATGTTTTTTTGTTATGTGTGTTTCTGCTTTGTGTGTGTGTTAGAGCAGCCAGCATTATTATTGTCAGCTGGAGTGCGCACAACCTATGCAGAGATTGTTAATGAAATATTCTGTGGAGTCACCAGACAGCTTTAAATATTTTTACTAGTACAGTGGAAGAGGAAAAACATGTTTAGCTTCAGATAGCTTAGCCTTATGAAAAACCCAAAGAATGATTAAGGCTGTATACAGGTTTTAACATTGCTTATATGCTGAAAACTTAACCAGATAATGAATGAGTTAATTAATTTAATTTTTTGCAAGATAGGAGGTTGAACTTAGGGCTTTATCTCAGAGCTACATCCCCAAATCTTTTTTATTATTAAATTTGACATGGCCTCATGAAATTGTTGTTGCCCAGTCTGACCTAGTGCCATGTGAATATATTTCATAAATGTATTGTTGAACCTTTTCCTTAACGAGAAATATTTACATTAACATTCCCAATTAGCCTTAGAGAACTATGATACCATGTTGTCCAGGTAGTAAGGGATTAAAGGTAGAAAATGGCTATGTTTTGTGTTGGGGATTAAATCTCAGTATCAAGATTAAGGAGCCCAACCCTAATACAACATAGGGGTGGCTACAATTCTCTTATGTCAGCGGTTCTCTACCTGTGGGTTGCGATCCTGGCGGGGGTCAAATGACCAAAACACAGGAGTCCCCTAAAGCCATTAGAAAATACATATTTCCAAAGGCTTTTTAAACCCATGCTATGCCATGGTGAAATGTTATATATTGGAATTAGTAATATTTCTCAACATATAATTAAATATTGTTTTTGTGATTAGTCACTATGTTTAAATTATGTTTGATTTGTAGCAATGTGAATACATAATGAATATCAGGTATTTACATTCCAAATCATAACTGTAGCAAAATTACAGTTTTGAAGTAGCCACCAAAATATTGGGGTCACCGCAACATGAGGAACTGTATTGCAGGGTCACGGCATTAGAAAGGTTGAGAACCACTGATTATGTTATCTTTCTCTGAAAGACTGATTAGAGAAGACAACACAGTTGGGTATAAATAGTTTAAAGATAGCTTTAAATTCTAAGGAGCAACTCTGCTTATAATGTCATATTTTCATTTAAAAAAAACTTGAAAATTTATTAAGTTATTTTCAAACTGGTTGGCTCAGGGCAGCTCTTGTTGAGTGGTGTCCTGTATGATAGCGTACCGTAAATAGCTTATTGATGTCCTATCACATAGGTCATTATGGGTGTCCAGGTGAGATATGGAGCACACTACATAAAAAAATCCATAGGTAACTAAGGTTCAGAAGGCTAGTTATAATTCCATCTTGTTATAATGACTTGGCATTTATTGTTAATATATTTGCTTCACAGCCTGGTTGGAAAGGAATTGTTATTAGGACTTTAGAATTTTATTGAACTGACATCATAATATCATTTTCAACTGAAGAGCCCAAGAAATATGGCCCTCAGTGTTTGCTTTAATGTGTAACAAATTAAAGTTTTAACATAAGTGTCATCAAGTCTGTCCATCCTTACAAATGCCAATTAAATGGTTTAAACATTATGTTTTGAATGAGACTATAAGGCAGTTTGAGTTCCTTTTGTTCTGTAGCAGTCTTTCTACTTTGCCTTCCTGGCAAGTCTCAAAACTGTCACTTCTGATACAGCTTCTGTGAATTGCTTTCTATCCACTGTACATGGACCTGTGGTTTAGTGAATTCAGTAGAAAATTGAAGAGCAGTATCATTTGTTATGTGATACATCATGTGCATTGAGAACTACTTTATTTTTGGGTTTTGGGCATTAATGGACTTTCTAGCTCTGTATTTATTTCCTTTAAATATCCTTGCTTTTATTGCTTAGAAATCATTCCTAAAAGAAACTGAGTTAGGCCTTTTTGTGTTCTTGGTAATCTCAGTATGCTTTGATGTTATGTTGTATGAATGTTTATTCTTTGGTTAAAGAGCAATAACCTGGGATTTCTCTTTTATAACCACAGAAGACATTCACCATTTTATTCACTATTGGTCACTCTACTTTTTTGTTTTTGCTAAATGTATTCAGGATGAGTTCTGAAAATACTGAGGGGTAGAATTACCAAATGAAGTAAGACTTCATCTCTAGAGAGAAGGAATTTGTTTATAGTACAAACCTGCAGTGTTTTATTACATACCTCATTTAGCTCATTCATCATTTTAATAGAAAAATGAGTCATTTTAGATGATTCTGAAATAATTGAGGTAAGCTATATAGCTCTAGGCAGAATGTGATTTACTCAGACAGCACCAAGCTAGTTTCAAAATATATAATGGAATGATCAGCACCAATAATTTATGATTACTTATGGTAAATTTATCAGATATCCTTATAGTCATAGAAATTTGTTGATTAAACATTTAGAGTTTTCTAGCTGGCTTTTACGCCTTCTCCCATTTTCTATGACAAATGGTTGCTAAGTTCCATACTTCACTATAAATCTAAATATTCTCTGTTCATTCCAAACACTGACTGTAAATTTAGTCCCACATTTCTATTTAATATTCTCTTGGTAAGAAATACCACTAGTCAGTGTCATGGGCCAGCTTTGGGGATTGTAAAACCTTCTCAATATACATTTTCAACTTAGAAATTAAATATTTTCTTTTATAGGCTGCTTGGCCTGATGTACACCCTCATTGTTAAATTGCATTTGATCTGTCCATTAGTAACTTGATTCTCAGGAACATTCAGCTAACTGATTGCCTGGAACCAAAACTCCAAACCACAAAAAAGTCACATGGTATTTCTAGCTAGTGTCATTAAGCTCACAAACTTTCTTCATACCATAATCATAACAAAATGATTTGCTATTTGTTGTCAGTATTTTCTCTTTCTTTAAATTATTATTGTTTTATTTATTAATGTATATATTCCTCAAATTGTTGCCCTACCCTCTGCCTGTTCAGCCAGCCCTGGGATCAGGGCTAGCATAGCATGTGGTGCCTAGGATTGAGCCATGTTGTCAGTATTTTCATTTAATTAAAAACTTTTAAATCTAGTTTCTCATCTGGTATTTGATACAGATAAGACATCTGTAATTTGTTAGAGATAATCATACAAATGTTAAAAAATACTGTGGATTTAAAAGTTGCACAGCCAAGACCTATGCGGTCTTATTTGGGGCACAATTTCACAAATTTATTATTATTATTAGTAGTCATATTATTTTAGTCTGTAATGGGTTTGATCCATTCTGTTAGAAGGAGGGGACTGTGTAGGAGAGGCACACAGACAAAGCAGAAATTTACTCCAGACATAAGTAAATACAGGCAACTATAAATCATGTAGATGACATGCATATATAGAAAGTACAAAAATATGACTTAGACCTACTGAGTACATCTATGTGTTGTTGTATGGTGAAACAGTGTGTTCATACCATAATGCTGTAAAAGATTAAGAATAATTGTTTAAGAGCCAGGCATTGAGTAGTACATAATGGAATTAAATTTCCACAGAAATAATTTTGAATTTAAAAGGCTTTTGTACTTCAGATTATAAATTTCAGTATTCAAACTTGGTTTGTGTGAGTCCTATTACAAAGGAACTAGTTAAATACTTTTATATCATTTCATAAAGTAATTTTTAATGTCTGTGTATGCTATGGGCCTATTACTTTGAGAGAACCTTTTTTGTATATAATATAAAGTATTTGCAGAAGAGGTAAGAGGTGGTTCAATTGTTTTTCCTTCTTTGGACAATAAAAGAAGCATTGATCTGACAGTGTTGAGGCTAAGTTTGCTGTAATATGCTGCCTCGTCATGCTCCAGGTGTAAGGAATTAAACCAGATTGTCACATGTGCTAGGCAGGTGTTCTATCACCATGCTATATTCCTCACCTTTTTAAAAGTTTTTTGAGATAGGTTCTCACTAAATTGCCTAGGCTGGTCTCATATGAGCCATCTTCCTGCTTCAGACTTCTAAGTAGCTAGGACTATAAGTATAATTCCTGCATCTGGGGGGTGCCACCTTGGCTGGGCAGCAATACTTTATTTTTAAGAGTGAATGCTATACATATTATCATGTCCACTTTACTTATGCAGTGGACTTAATAAATTTTCTGCTTTTTCTTTTTTAAACACAGATTCACTGCTGACATTGCAGCTAGAATGTAAGAATTTTTTTTTCTTTCTTTCAGGTACTGGGGACCAAACTGAGAAACTTGCATTTGCTGGGCAAGTGCTTATGCTGCTGAGCAATCTCCCCAGCAAAAAGTCTTTTTTTTTTTTTTTTTTTTTTCCCCCAGAACCGGGGATTGAACTCAGGCCTATTCTACTGAGCTATCTCCCCAGCCCCTTGCTTTTTCAAATTGAATTTTATGAGAAATTTGAAGAGAAGGTATTGTATAGGGTCTTGTAAACTCAAGCATTGAGTAGAGTTTAAGTACCTGTGCTGTTGACCATTTGAGGAATTTGTTGAGTTTAAAAAGCAAAACAAAAATTAAGGCTGTTTTTACATAATCATTAATGTATTTTCTAGCTGTACTTTCTAATTTTAGGAGCAACTTTTATTGACATCAGGTTAATGTGTTAAAAATTAGTTTATTTCTCAAAAATAGCTCTTATACTATGGCAGAGTGAGAAATAAGAACTTGATAACTCATTTGAAGCTTAGACTAAAAATCTACTTTATAATTAAGTTCGGTTTTAGTTTATATAACTACATAAATTAAAATGAGATAAATATTGATAGATTATGTGTATTTGTAACTTATTTGTGTTCCCCATGATAAAGAGTAACACTCTGTTGGAATAGAATTCTAGTATTTTTTGAAGGAGATGTGGGGAAAAGCGGAGAGAGGAGGTTTGAGGGTAAAGGGGTCAAAATGATCAAGTGCTATATACAAATTCTGATGTCTCACAAACCTATGAATTAAAAAAAAAAGATTTCTTAACTTATTTTACTTTGAAGTAATTTACAAAAGTTCAAAGAACTTAACTCAGATTTACTTAAGTATTTACCATATTTGCTTTATTGTTGTCTTTTCATTCACACACAATTTTGTGGTTGGTGGGGGCAGCCATTTTGCATGGGTTGCAGACATCGTATAGATACCATTTATCCCTTAATACCTTTATATGTCTTAAAAATCAGTGTGCAGTTATTAAAGTCAGAAACAATGTTAATGAATATTTTAACCTAATTCTAATTTTTGTCAATTCATTTAGCAGTGCTCTTATAGAAGATTTTTCCTCCCTGTGTATGGTATCTTAGTTGACTAGTTGATGCTTTTCAAATTTCTCTTTAAAACATAATCTGTGGAGAATAACGTTAAGATGAGAACACTGTTAACTTCAGTTTTTGAATTTCTGCTGTCAGTGCTAGAGTGTTAAAAGTAAAGATGAGCAACAAAAAAATATGAGATGTGTCCACTTGTTCAGATAGATTCATGTCCTATATTGTGAGTGAGTTGAGGAAAAATAATTGCTTTGGAAGATTTCTTATGAACCAAAAAAATCTATAGCAGACACCCAAGTTGTGTCATTAAACACTACTAGGGAATGAACTTTTTTCTTTTTGTGTGTGTGCTGTTTTTTGAGCAGTAATTTAATATGAAATAGCCTTTTTCTCTGTCCTTGTACCCTCCTTTCCAGGTTCCACTCTGTATAATTTTAGGCAAATTGCTTCTTTTTCTTTATGCTCTTTGTTTCCATCTGCTTAAAATGAGGACAAGGTCTTTAATGTGTTTCTCTTTTAAATCTGTTACATTGATGAATAAATATGTAAATATAGGGATTCTTAGAGAATGCAAAGTTCCGTATACTTATAAATTGACTTTCATGAAGCAATTTTGCTTTATGAATAGGTTACCACTTCCAAGAGTTACATCTGTTTTAACTTTCTTTAGTTATTAAAAAAAGTCTGTTTCAAAAAAGGAAAAAATAGCTAAAGTTGACAGCCTCTATTTTCTTGGTGAAATTGCATTTTTTTGTTATTGAAAACTTATTCTGATTAATAGAAGTACCTTGGTCATAGAGGTATAAATGGACTGAGAAAGTTACTATTGAAAGGGTCAAAGTAAGATGAGTCCCTTTCTTGGAAATAAGAGAATGGAATCTTTCTACCAATGTATGTTTGTTGGCTTAGAACAATAACTCACCTTTAGTCATTAAAAGCTGATATTTTACAGTATGCAAAACCAAATTAAAAGAACAGAAATGAATCTTTATACCTTTAAAAGTTGCTATTAAATAAGTACCTTAAGTTTAGAACAATGTGGATGAACCTCGAACACTGTGATGTTATATATGTAAAAGATTCAGACATGTAGAAGCAGAGAATTCAGAGTGTTTGCCACAGGCTTGGTGCTGGGGGAGCTGGGGAGATATTAGTCAGAGTGTGCAAACTGTCAGTGATGAGATGAATAATTTCTGTGGATGTATAATGTACAGTGTAGTAGCCTCAGTTAATTAGACTATATTGTGTTCTTGAAATTTGATGTGGAAGTTTTATCTTAACTATTCCCTGTACACAAAAGGTAATTACATGAGACAACAGGTGTCCTAATATGATTGTGGTAATCGTACATATATATGTATAAATGTATATATGTATGTGTATATATGTACATATATCTAGCCATGGAGCTGTTGTCCTAAAATATATATATAATTTTTATTTGTGAATGGTACTTTAATAAAGTTGTGAAAAAATAACTAGTGGGGGGGGAAAATAAATTATGACCAAAATTTTTATACCATCTCTTGGCCCAAAAGTTTGTCTTTTTAAATGTTTATTTTCTGTTTCCTTTTGTTTAACTCATTAAAAATCATCTGCTGGTTTTTAATGTGACCATTGTATTTTGTGCGTTGTCAATTTCTGACATAATTCCTTTCCTAACACTGTCTTGCCCTGCATTAAATTTGCGGCATATGGACAGTGGCATCATGTGAATGTTCCTTGTCATTTCTTGTCATGCATGGATGACAGAATATATCAATACTTCAGGGCCCGGCAGGATGGCTCAGTGGTCTAAAGTGCCTGCTTGGGAAAGCTTGGGCAGCTTCAGAGACCATGGTTCGATCCCCGGCACCACATGCTGCGCCAGCCCTGCCCTCAGGGCGGGCTGAGCCAGCCATAAAAATGAGCGAATAAACAAAGGTTCTGAAACAAGAAAAAAAATACAATAAAAAATTAAAAAAAAATACTTCAAAGTTACTATTTTTTACTTCCATACAGAATTCAGTACATCATAGACTAGCTTAGTTTTAACCTTGAGGCATAGAAAAGAACAAGCCCTAAATAACACTCTTCTTTAGAACACAGAATGTTTGAATTGTGTTTCCATCTTGTAGACACTATTTCCAGTACATGTGCTCTGCATATGTGTCATTATACTGCTTCCCACATCCTCTTTTCTCACTTTTCCTTTCTGTATCTCTATATTTTCAAGTCTTAGGAACATGTGTACTGGGCTTGTGGAGTGATACAACAAAAGCAAACTCTCAAAGCAGTCAGAATTTGTCCTTTAAATGACATGGTACAAATGCATGCAGTGAATTAAAATATGTTCACCATGACAGGAATCTTTTACTTGAAAAAACTGCTATCAATTCCATTTGCAACAAAGGTGGCTGCTGTGACAGAGAGCAACTTACCAGCACAATCCGTTTCTCAGACTCCATTCTGGAGGCACATTTGTTACTTGATTCTCAGCTTTGAGTTGGTTTTAATCTAATTTTGCCATGCTTTTTTTTTTT
The DNA here is from genome assembly GCA_004027025.1 of Myocastor coypus. Classification (NCBI taxonomy): domain Eukaryota; kingdom Metazoa; phylum Chordata; class Mammalia; order Rodentia; family Myocastoridae; genus Myocastor; species Myocastor coypus. Next base: position 19,236 of record PVJA010024515.1, on the reverse strand, counting down.
TCCAGAATAAATCAGTTTTCATATTTCTTTGACTTTTTTCAAGATTTATAGGGGAGGGTTTGAGAGTTTTTTTGTCTGGCAAGTAGCGAAGCTGTTTCAATTCCTTAATCAATAATTGTAAAATAACTAGAAATTGATCCACCCTGGCTGTAAATCCACCCATGCATTTCTATTAAACTCTGTCATCAGAGAAGTTGTACGAAGTATTTTTCTGTACCCCCATCACCAAAGGCAGTACAAAAGCAAACAACAGGTGACTGTATATTAAGGAAATGCACTTACAGTGCTTTCAATTAGATACAAGGCTTTGGAAATGTTTCTCTAAATATCTGGTATGTATTTTGCAGGAGGCAGAAAAGGTGTCTAGTATATAACTTAATTTTAAGGAATGCTGCTATTGAATTCTGCTACTACTTTTTTACTGATCTGCCATGTTTTCTTCCTCTTCCCTCTTTGGTATGGATTTCTTATCTCCCTTTTCCTTAAATATGATTAAGGGGGAAATCAAGTTAAGGGGATAAGCAGTAGTATTTCATTTGATGAATTTCATAGTTATCTAATTTCATAAAGGCAGCACACATGTTGCTTGGGCAGGTGATGCTAGAGGGAAGCTGGGTGTGCTGGCATGTACCGTGTAGTTATAGGAGGGACTTCTTAAGTCTAGGGTTTAGAGAGCAGCCCTGAGCAACATGGTAAAACCCTTGGCTCAGGGTAAAAGAGGAAAAAGGACACATCAAGATGTTAGAGGACATTTAAGAAAGAAAGGCACATCTTCCTGTCTCTCAGTTATCCAAATAGTGTCTTCTAGCTTGTCAGCTTCTACCTTGTCACTGTGAGTATGTTGTAAGGCTGAAAGATTGTGGCCGGCCAGGTTCTTTTTATTTTAGGAAATCTTTTTTTCGACTTAGGGACTGCAGTAGATTCTTACACTTAGTAAGTTGAGGTGAAATTGTGTTCTTATACTAAAACTTAAAACATTCTAAATAAATGGCAGAGTAAGTTACTTTGCACTGATTTGAATATATTAATTGTGACAATTCTTAGTTTTTAGTCTTTACAGTATAAAAATAATTAACTTTGTGAAACATTCATCGTATAATCTCTTACTGGAATAAATATCAGACTACTAATATCTAAAGATCTGCACAAGCAGAAAGCTTAGTGATGTAATTTTTCTTTTCAATTTTTGTACTTTATATTTAATATTCAATATATTCTCTTGATTTAGTCTCATTTAAAACTCATTTCTAGGTTTGTTTCTGCCCTAGAAATAAGTACTAATTTATATATTTATACTTAGCAGCTATGAATCCTTATTTAGAAATAATATATAGAAGGAAAGAAGTGATTCAAAAAGATAACCTGTGATTGTCTTTTCTTCATTCCAGCCTACTGTCTAACCCTAGAAGTTGCCTCTCAGAGACATAGTTATAGCAAGCTATCTGCAGCTGTCTTTTAGCTGCTTGTCTTCACACAGTCTTATCTCATAGTCTTCCAGGTGTAGCTTGCATTTTCATGGGAGAACAGCAGTACTGGGAGGACATGTTCCCCACTCCACTGGTGCCTGGAGAAGGGGTCTCCTTCACAGGCTGAAGTTGTTGGTGCATGCTGAGTGATAGCTGGTGTCTCACAACTTCCTGGATTCAGTCCACAGACGTGCCTAGAGCAAAGTGTTGGCTCTCTTTCCTACTATTTTTCCCCTCAATACTAGTTTTGATGTTTCCTACTTTGCACTACCTTGACGTCTTTTCCACAGAGAGGAAAGCTCTCTCTGTGATACATTGTGCCTCTCTTCCTGAAGAATTTTGTAGGCAAAAAAGAGTGTGCAGCTGAGTGTTAGTATTACAGGTAAAGTATGTAGTTCATACTTTCATTGAGTAAAACCAAAACACACCTGAATTCTGACAAGTGATATAGATGCCTAGAGGAACCCCAATGGGCTGGTGGAGGGAGAAGTCCATTGTAATCGAATAGGGATTACTCATTTACTCTTGTTCCTCACTGGCTGTGGTTGCTGTCATCCTGTTGCCTTTTCTAGGCAAGACTGTATGTGCTGGGGCTCTACTGCAAGAGCAGTTGGTTCTGTGGCTGTGGGCTTCTCCTGTCGCTGGGCATTGCAGAATCTGTTTTTCTTTTTGTAGGAAACCTGAAGATGGCACCATGAAGACTTGTTACATCCTTTTACCTCTGATACACTTCTCAAAAAATTGTTTCAGAAAACAAAAAACAAAACAAAACCTACTTGTTTCTGGCTTAGTGCCTGAAGAGAACCTTTGACCATGTGTCCTGTTTTGTGAGGTCTGATGGTCTCTTCCAGATGCTTATAAGTGGTAGCTCCACCATGAAGTGTGCTTCGTGACCATAATCTTAACTCTTAAGACAGTACAGCTGTTTAATAGGACATAGGTGATACAGTATTGTCGTGCCTTAGGTCATTTAGCTAAATAGCAGCACTTGTTTGCTTGCTTGCTTTTCCTCTCCCTCCCTTTCACTTTCCCTCTTCCCTCTCCCTCCGAATCCATCTGTCTCTCTGTCTGTCCATTTGTCTGTCTGTCCATCTGCCTGTCCGTCCATCTCTTTCTTTGAAACAGGGTCTTGCTGTATGATTCCCAAACTCACTGTGTAGCCCAGGCTGGCCTCAAACTTGTAATAGTCCTTCTGTCTGAGCTTACCTGTGCTGGGATTACAGGTTTGCACTTCCATACCTGGCATTAGCACATGCATTTTAAACCATGGATTTACTATACTTTCTTTGCTGATCTCTATGTCATAAGGGGTAGGGTGTGAAATGAAGCATGGAGTTTGGTGTCACTGTAATGATAACCACCATACTACCATATTACAAAATAAGACATACCAGTGAGTGCTTTAGGAGCATATGCTAGGCATACTCCTCGTCGTCACCCTCCTCCTCTTCCTTTTTCTCCTCCTCTTCCTCCTTCTTCTCCTCCTCCTCTTCTTTCTCCTTCTTTTCCTCTTCTTCTACCTCTTCCTTCTCCTTCCAGCTTTTAATATTTTAGGGCTTTTAATATTAAGGTTTTCTCATTCTCTAGTTGTTTCTTCTCATCTTAGGAATTCATAAGTCAAGTCAGGTTAGGGATGAGCATAAGCTGTTGTCTTCCTGGCTAGACCAGTAGTCTCCTACAGAAGAGCAAAGGTGCTGCTTACTGGCAAAGGGAACCCAAGAAAAGTCCACCAGCTGGGACTCTGGGCATATATTTTTTTCTTTTCTTTTCTTTTCTTTTTTTTCTTTTTTCTTTTTTTGTATTTAGTACAAGGTCTATAGTGTTTCATTACGCTGATCTGACCCATAATCCATTCTCTTGTTTTCAGCTTCCCAAGCATTGGGAATACAGGCACATGCCACTCTGCCCAGTTGCTGGATCTGCACATCCTGGTGTGGTAGGTGGGGCCAGCATAGCATGATGGGATCAAACCCTGGTCCCTGTGTCTACCAAAGCAAGTGCTTAAGTCCGCTGAGCTATTTGGCTGGTCCTGGGCACAGATTTTGATAACTCTTGACTGCTAAATCTCTCAAGCTTTGAAGATGGTCTGTGGGTGGTTATGTGGGATCTCTCTGGGGTCAGCTTGGACAGTCAGGACTAGAGCCACCAGACACAAAAAGGCCAAGTGTAGCTGGATAGCTGATGAGGTAACTGGCTGCAGAGAGGTCTGTTGTGAAACTATAGTTGATCATTGCAGAGATGCTACGTCTATGCTGGGTTTTTCTTTTAGCCTTACTTATACATAGGAAGTGCTTCCTTTTAGTCTCAGCTCTCTTCCAACTGATCTTCTCTTTCCAATGATGTAGAATTCCACTTGGTATGAACTGCCTTTTGGCTGAGGAACTTCTCCAGTAGTCAGTATGTCTGGTGGTGTCTTACATAGTTTTTGACTGAGTATCTTTATTTCGCCTTAATTTCTGAAACCTATATTTGTCAGGTATAGAGCCCTGAGTTGATTTCTCCTCTGTGCAGTGAAGATGATGATTCAGATATCCTCTGACTTCTGTTTTTGAAAGATCAGCGTTTTCTTATTGATTGTTTCTGAGACTTCTTACTCTTTTGCTTTAAAAATTGTGGCTATATTTTTTAACTTCTTTAGCTTAGGGTTTGCTGGACTACTTGGGTTGCTGGGATTGTGTTTTACTTGGAAAACTCTTGATTATTGTTTCCAAACTTTGGTCCTATTCTTATTTTCTGCTATGATCAGATATTCGTGATTATTCCAGAAGTTGTTGGTCTATATCAAAAGGAAGTTACCTAAGGCATGAAGTAGTCTTTGTTCCTGAGCCTTAGTGGATCTGTAACCCTCTGAATGAGATGGTTAGCTTGCTCATAATACTTAGAGAAGAAGAAAATAGGCATCAGTCTGTTAGTTTCCAAATGGCTTCTTGCCCATGGATGGGACTTTGGGATATACCCTGCTTATTTAACCTTCCTCATGTCTGTTCTTTGCCCAAGAATGTCTCTTTTACTTTCCCACTCACCTCTCTGCACTGTCACTTAGTAATTTCTTCTTAAAGCATAGCAAAAAATACTTCCTTTTTGTGAATCATTTTTGATTTCCTAACTTAGAAATGATATGCCACCCATTTTCTCCATACTTCCAAAACTCATTGGTTATTGCTGTGATGACTAGGATGATATGTAATTTATCGTCTGAACTGGTAACATGAAAGGAGGCACTCAATCATGTTGGGAGAACGCACATAAACACATAAACTGGGATGTTCCGGACAAGCCAGGAAATAGGGTAATACTGTTTTGTAATCTTTACCCCATATATATATAGTCTTACATGTGTTTTGCATTTTAGAATGTGGTTTCAGTTTTGGGTTTTGAAAGGCACAAAAGGGTCATATCATTTGTATTTGCATTTTCATACTGGAAATCACCAGTTCTTACTGAATGGAATTTATGATATCCACAGTAAATATAAGAAATTGGGCAGGGCTTCTGGTAATTTCAGGATAGCTGGCAGGGTCAGGAGATGGAGTAGGAGATAGATTCAGCTGTGGGGTAGCTCTTTGGGTTGTCTCATGTGGCAGGTCTTGAGATAATGACAGTTTGAGATTTTTCCTATGGTCAACTAGATATCTGTTCTGCTAGGTAGGACATGCGGGCAGAGTTTTCATTAGCAGTAAAGAAGGTAGGGAACTGTGTTTTTTTGGGGCTCCATCTAAATGGACAAAGAAGCCCAGCTGGGGTGAGGAGGACAGCCTCCTTTGAGGCTGGTGGGAAGTAGGCAGAAAATAAGTCCCTGTTTTTATAGTCTATAGTTGATGTCTTCAGAGTTTTCATTAAATCCAAATACCTCCTGGCAGTCTATTAAACTTACACCATTTGCGAAGGTTATAGTCACTTAAGTGAGACTAGTAAAAGTTATGTAGAAGACTCTATAAGGTTCTTTTTATGGACTAGATATGAGTGAAAAAAATTCTATGATGAAGTATCTAGATGACATTAGTTCTTGGCCTTTTAACACATAACTGAAGTGTTTGCCATTTAAACAGTCCTTTTCACTGGCTAAGGCAGGCAGTGAGGTATAGAATATAATATTGAGTTCATTATCACATGATTCTAAAATAAGTAAATAATGGATACATTGACTTCTGCTTTATAGATGCCCATAGGAGACCTCTTTAGAACACCTCTAAGGTCTTTCTAAAGGTGCAGTATTTTATTGTCACCTTCTCTGTTGTCATTATTCTTTAGTGCTAAGGGACCAACTTCCATTGAAAAAGTGGACATTTAAAATTTTTTTGTGATTAATGAGCATTTGGTTTTACTACTGTCTATAATTTGACTCCAGTGGCAAATGGTTAGTGCAAACTTTTGAGCCTAGGGTATTATAACACTTTTTATCAGACACCAATGATAGCAAGCTGTCTATATGGCCGAAGTTTATTGCATTTTCCATTAACGTAAACCTAGTGTCTATCCATTCAGGGCTGGCTTGAATGCTTTTCCTTGTGTAGTTAAAAACTCCTCAGGCTTGATATTATCTTCTTGGGCAGGATTGTTTATTGTTTAATTCTTCACTACACTTCTTGTTCTTCACTTGCTTTTCTAAAATCCATAGCCAGGTTTTTTTGTGTATTTCACACCTATTTTGTATACCAGCTATCATTGTAGGTACAAAAGGAAGAGTTGCGTAGTTCTGGGATGGACTGTCCCAAGTCTGGCTAGTTCTTTTTATAGCTATCACAAAATACAAGTGGCCCAGTAGATTCAGATTTGTAGAGTAGGACCTGAATATTTGCATTTTAAAAATACATTATTATTATACTCAGCTTTGATGTTATCAACTGATTGGCAATGAATCAATTTCCTTTTGGTGCTGCTTTATACCATGTTGCTCCATGTAACTTTGGTGTTAGCCTAGCAAGGCCATTCATTGATGTGAAGGCTACAGTGCCCATATATTGCTTTTAAACGTCCTCTGTGTTCTAAGACTATAAAGCTGAGACTCAGTATGTTATGTAGGAGTCCTGTGTTTCCAAGTTCATGAGGAAATATCCTGACTCTTGTCCTTCTTGCACATCTGCCTTTATGCCATTTCATTTTCATCTGATCTTAGAAGAATGCTAGCCACAGATGCAACATATCTGGCTTGTGGACTCAACTTATGAGCTGGTGATAATTAGCCCTTCATCATCTCACTTACCTGAGCTTTAGTTTCCCAGTCTTTGAAAATCAAGGTCCACCCTTCCTTCCTTCCTTCCTTCCTTCCTTCCTTCCTTCCTTCCTTCCTTCCTTCCTTCCTTCCTTCCTTCCCTGCCTCCCTCCCTCGCTTCCTCCCTCCCTCCCTCCCTCTCTCCCTCCTTCCTTCCTATTATTATGTATTTGGTATAGAGTGTCACTATACAGCTTGGACTCATGGTGATCCTCCTGTTTTCAGCCTCCCCAGTGCTAGAATTACAGGTATGCATAACCATACTTAGTCTCAGGTACCTGCTCAGTGCCCCCTAGGGGGTAGTGGAGGGGGATGAACCGCACTCTCTGTGTTTGCCTAAGCTTGCTTAAGCAGACATTTTAGTCTGCTGAGCTATGTCACTGGCCCGATTGTATATTTTATGACACCCATAGAGATGTATATATATTTTGCGTAGTGATCAAATCTATACTTCATCAAAATGGGAGATCAAGAAATACATATTCTAGACAGTTTGTAGAAAGAAGACTATTAGGCCAGTGGTGGGTTATTATTATCCATTTTAAAATTCTTACTCTTTTCTGTGTTTTCTGCATCCTCCTGTAAGGTTTAGAGTTCTACCCATTGACTCTATTCCCAGGAGCTAGGGTTTGTTTTGCATATAGTTAGTATCTTTAGTTGGAGACCCACCAGTTAGGAAGCATGTGGAGTTTTCTCCTTGGCCTTTTAATGGTTTAATTTTAATCACGTTGTTAAAACAATATTTCACTACTTCTGATTTTCCTAATTATCATGCATAATAACAGTGGGGATCATGACATTAGAGTGAGTGGCTTATGATTTTTACCTCAGAAAGAGAAATTCTTGCTGTTTTTCTCCCCCCTTGAGCAACACAGCAGTCATAAATGAGCAAGTCCAGAGTACTTTATGATAGATAGTTAATGGTGCTGTGCCTCCGCCAACAGGCCTGTTTCCACAGCATCTGTCACAATTCAGAGTCATTAGCATACCTTTAATGGTTTCTTTTCAAAATAATTTCTACGAGGGCATTTAGAATGCATCAAGGAAAAATATTGAGTTGTAGAGATGAGGAATTTTAAATGTAGACCAATGATTTTCATTCCCTCAGATGTAATTTTGATAAATTTGAAACCACACAGCAGCATATTACAGAGTACAACACACTGACAGCATTAATGCACTCTGGGAATTTTTTTCCCAAATATTCTGAAATATTTTTTTTTAAATTAAAAATAATTTTAAAAAGATTTAAATGCTGTTTCTCAGCATCCTTAAGTGCATGACAGTTCACTGGTTTGTGTTTAGATACTCACTGGCTGTCTTTCACTCTATCTTTTGATCAGACAGCATTAGTGTGAGTTGCATAAGGTAATGTTTTGTAGGGTACATGCTATTTTTAGATAATATTGGTAAAAGTACTTATATGTTTACAGAGAGAGGCAAATCTTTGGAGAAACACTAAATTGTGTCTTTTCCCTTTAATATTGAAGGCAGATGAGAAAAGGTCTGTATTAGATTTTTAGAGATGAATGTCTTAATAACATTTTAAAAATAATACTTTTTCTTTAACTTGTAGCAGTACAAATGTGGGTATGCTTCTAGAATGTTTACAGAGCTATTTGAATGTCTTCTGTTTGTGAAGACTGTTTGCTGTGTACTTCTTTTTTATGCATAGCATCTATGACAGGATTCTAAAGTGGTTAGAGGTTATAGTACCACACTGTCCAAAACAAGATGAGAGCCTCTGAAATGAAGGCTGCTGGGACTTGTTTATATGGTTGACAGTCAGAAGCGGGGAAGCTTCAGATTTTAGCCTGTTTTATCCTTTTGTCCAAATGTCTTTTTAGCTGTACTTTTTCATTGCTTGGATAAAATACCTGACACCAAGTTAAAGGAGTAAAACTTTCTTTTACCTCACAGTTTGTAGAGGTTTCAGTCCATAGTCGACTGGCTCCAAGGCAGAATGGGATGGAAAAGGGGCATTGCAAAGGGGATACAAGTCCATGGCATGGCAGGCAGGAAGTAGTGTAGTTTCCTCCTTCTTTGTCTTTTTATTTCGGCAAGGCTACAAGCCTATTGGTTGGTACCATCCATACCAGGGATGGATCTTGCCTTTTCAGTAATTCCAGCATCCACACCCAGAACTAATCCAACCAGTGGATTAATCCTGTATCACACATCCATGATCCAGTTGCTCTGAAAAGCCTCACTTATGAGCATGTGCGGCTTTGGGAGAAACATCTAACTATAAGCTGTCACATCTACTTTAGCATAGCTTTTATAGCTTCACTGCAAGTGTAAGCCCTACACAGCACATTTCGCTCCATTTTAGGGAGATGTGACTTTTTTCTGTATTTTTTTTTTCTTGCTGCTTGGATAGCTCATACTTTTATTTTTCACATATTTTCAGGCATTTTATTAAGCAGCATGTAGATTTTTTAATTTGCTTGTAAGTTGACACTGTATGAGTTTATTCATTTTTATTTTGTTATTTAATGATTGAATTGATGAAAATTTAGAACCAGCTCACTATAGAGGAAAAGATGTTTTCTATTTCTGGAGAATGTCTCATTTTTTAAGATTCTGGAACAATTACTCTTGTGCTGCTTAGACAAATAATTTAGGCTCATATGAAGATGGAGCTTGCAGGATGTGGTGGCACATGCTTATAGCTCCAGCTCTGCAGGAGGCTATGAGACAGAAGGATCAAAAGTTTCAGGCCTACCGAAGTAACTTAGTGAATTCATATCTCAAAATTTTAAAAACAGAAACAAGCACATGAAACTCATGATTTTAAACATTATAGTATGTTTCATCCACTGGGTTATGTCCTTGTTTCAGGACAGGATGGAATGGGATGGAAAGCATCCCTTCACTCTTTAAGGATGCAAGAACGAATGCTTGTCTCTTTCTCTGTTGTTCTGTGCATGCCCAGCATTAAAGAAACTAGGAAATGCCTCCGCCCTATGATAATAAACCCTTCCAGAAATCAGAGGCCCTATTATCAATTGAGAAGGGAGATTTTGAGGAGTTAACATCTAACAGCACAATTACATGTACTTCAAAACATATTTGAGCTCTTTGATGAAAATTCAGTTTTTAAAAGTATTTGTATAGTTAACACTTCTTGAAACTTCTTTGCGATTATAAATCATATTGACTTTTTGATGGCATATATTCACTTAAAAAACACCAAATACTCTTATTTTCCTAGATATTGTTGGTGAAAAAAAGTTGTCAGTAAAATCTAGAATCTTTAAATAAACTTTGAAAAGGAGTGATGGACTAAATGAAATGCTAATTACAGTACTTGATTTGAGCACATTTCTCTTTCATTTGAATCTTTCAAGGGAAAAGTAAAAAGCAACATTATCCTTGAGAAGTTTTCTCTGTGTCTAAGCAGACGTTTTTAATTACAGAAAATGTCTTCAGAATCTGTTTTGCCATTTTAAAGCTCTGGCTGTGAGAAAGTGAATTGTCAGTGGTGTAATGAAGGAAAAAAAAACATTTATAAACTATGTTGATTAGATGTATATATATCATTTGAACATTAGTGGTGAGTTTTCCATAGTAAAGATTTTTTTCTTGAATTTTAGTATTATTTTTGGCCATATAAACACAGGAGACTTCAACATCAATGAGTTAATTTATACTTGCTAATCTAATAAACCCAAATCATACAATATGTATTTTTTCTTGCAAAGGAGATTCCTTAGGAAATTATATTTATTTTACTAGACTTACCCTATCTTCAGATTTATCTTTTTCTCCTGCTCCTATTTTTTTACTTTTTAAGAATTGCCTTAAAAAGCATCTCCCTTTGAATATCCTCTAAAGTGATAAATCTTCATCAGCTGGGAACATATTTGATTTTGAGGAACAGCCAGAAGTCATTTGGAGTCAAAACTGGTTAATGAAAAAACTGCAATAACATTTTCAGTTCAAACCATTGACTGTAAAATAATATGATCACGTTTCTTAAGCTTTTGGAAGGCTAAGAAAAAAGTCCCAAAATGGGAAATTTGAGGTATATATGCTTTGTTAAACGTTAGTCTTGTTAATGACATTGATATTGCATCTTTTTTTCTGTAATAAGATTTTAGCATTCACTGTATGTTTTGATCACATTTTATACAGAGAACCACAAATTATTTGGAGTTTAAACATTTCTCTAAATAATTACCAAATTTTGTCCTTGAACATATATTGAAAGACTTGAATGTTTGTTAATGGTAAATATAATGACATTGTACATTTTGTGTATTGATATAGATTCAATTTGCTTTAACCCGTTTTTAGTGGCTGTGTGTTGTAATGTTCTGTTGTCGGTGCCGAAAGAAACGATGAGAAGACCCGATGAATAAGCTTCAGAGGACTCACTGAGACTTGTCTCTCTCAAAGTGAGCCCAGAGCTGCAGAAACAGCTCACTTTTATTGAGAGCTACAAGAAGCGTATGGAATGTGCAAGACTACTTTGCAGATTACAAATCACTATGTCTTCTACCATTTGCCTAACACTAGGTTCATACAGATGATAACAGATAACCAAGGAGCAGGGGAGGTGACAACGCTTAACATCCCAAGCAAGAGATTAAAAAACAGGGCACCAGCAAAGGAAGCCGCTATCTGCAGGTGTAAGTCCCAGCTTTCTGGGACCTACAATAGACAGCAGCCCTCCCTGGGCCCTGTTTCTTGTTTCCTGCTTCTCAGGATATCAGTTGGGCATATTGCTATAGCTGTGTCTTGTAACTATGAGAACATTATCACACTTTTATGAGGGTAATCTTTTTTAGAATTTTAGTGATATTTTAGTGATATTTGAAATGTAGTTAATAATTAAATGACAGCAGGAAACTAAATTTAATTACATAAATTTTCTATTTGATAGTTTTTCTTTTGTGTTTAACATTTGAAAATTGGCAGCAACGTTTAATGGTTTTTCAAGCATAATTTTGTAGGTCTTTGTTATCAAATGCAATGATATAGCATCATCAGATGCTATATTTCCTGCAGTTGTTATTATAATATCAAATCCTGTATTTCTTACTGTTGTTGACCTACATGACTTTAAAAGTACAACTTTTCCAAATAAAAACATTCAACAGTTACACTAAACATTCAAATCAGGGTTCAGCCAAATAGCTCAGTGGATTAAAGTGCCTGCAAGGTGGCCCAGGGGCCTAATGTTAGATCCCCAGGCCTGTTGTGTTGGCTGCGCCCCTGGGGCACACTCTGGGGCACACTGAGACAACAGTTGAGACTGGGCATGGTGGCACGTGCTTATAATCCCAGCTCTTGGGAGGCTGTAAACAGGCAGTTCACTGAGTCTGATTTAGTAGTGAGACCTTGAACACCCTATAAACCCTTCCCTTAAAAAAAAAAAAAAAAAAAAAAAAAATCTTTCAAGTCTTTCAATATATGTTAAGTATAAACTGTTAATTACTGAGAGAAATTTTTAAACTCCAAAAAAATCTGTGGTTCTCTGTAGAAGAGGTGGTCGAAGTATATATAATGCATGTTAAAAGTTTCGTTATAGAAAAAGATGTGTTGTCATTAATCAACTCAAATATGCTTTCTATCCTTGCACATCCTTATTCCATCAATCTTTTCACTTTCTGAAACTGTTCTGGAAGTCTTTGATTAGTGGTTTTGTGCAAGATCAAAAATATGGTGAGCAGAAAGACAGTCTAATAAAAATATTACACTGTGTCCTCATCCATGTTATTCATAACATCTGGCACCATTAACATCTGGCTCTTTCTCAGTTAATCAATCCCTAATACCACATATGCTGGCTCCACCCCTCGACATGCTAATCCAGCCACAGAGTCTGCGTGTGGTGGTGCACACCTGTAATCTCAGCACTTTGAGGCTTCAAAGCAGGAGGATAACTATGAGTCCAAGCTGTGTAGTGAGACCCTGCACAAAATACATTTTTAGAAATAGTCAAAATGATCACAAAAGGTAAATGTTTAAGTAGATCCAGGGCGTCAAGGCAGCTATGACTGTTCCTAAAGACACTCGTGGAATGAGACTTTCAGAACTGCTTCAGACAGTGGCAAGAAGGATGGGAAAAGTGCTCAAAGGAAGGAAGGAGGAGTCTTTGTGGAGGGGATTGATGGCAATGTATCTTTTTTTAAATAATTTTTTTAAAATTTAATTTTTTACTGTATGTTGTTGATCACACTATGTATTTCTTATACCTTATATGGTGTTTCACTTTAACTTTCATTTAACGTGCTTATCAGCTATCAGAGTTTTCATTTTCTTTTTTTTTGTATTTAGTACAGGGTCTACAGGGTCTCACTACACAGATCTGACTTGTAATGATCCTTCCTGTTTTCAGTCTCCCAAGTGCTGGGATTAGAGGCATGCGCCACCAGGCCCAATCTCAGTCTGGTTCTCAGCACGCTCCAGGGGTGGGGCTGGCTGGCTGCTCTGCTCTGCCTCAGCAGGCTCTTTAGTCAGTTGAGCTTCATTTTCATTCTTGTAATTTGATGTTTAAATTTAAAAAAAATATGATGATGCTTTGGAAGGGAGCCGTATGGTAAGAAAGGAAGGGAAAGACATAATAGAAAGCCAAGTAAGTATGCTAAATGAGATTAAAGTACCTTTTATTTTTCATTATTTGTGTTACATAGTTGATTGCATTAATATTTTAGTTAATAAAATTATGCCTTCAACTGTGATAATACATGACAAATTTAAGCAAGAATAGTAATAATTAGCCATTTATATATGAAGGTTTTTGTATTAGGGTATTATCTTGTTTACATGTTTTTAAAAAGGATTTTATATAGAAAGAAATATTCTTAAAAATTTCCTGAGGCTGGGCGTGGTTGCGCATGCCTGTAATCCCAGCACTCGGGAGGCTGAGGTAGGAGGACTGGTGCAAGTTTGAGACCAGCCTGGGCTACAAAAGTGAGTTCAAGGCCAGCCTCAACTGCATAGCGAGACCCTGTTTCAAAAAGACAAAAAAAAAAAAAAAAAAAAAAAAAAAAAAAAAAAAAAAAAAAAAAAAAAAAAAAAAAAAAAAAAAAAAAATTCCTAATACTTCATGGTGATCTGTCTTAAATGCTTATTAGTTTAAATCTTGGTTTCATGCCTGTTTAGCATAAAACAATGCTGCATCTTGTACATTTTGTGATCATACAGACAACTGGTAAAGCTCATTTTCTTGACAAATGTTTCAGAAAAGGATAAAGTGACTATGAGGTTGAACATTAAAAGTAATTAAAGAAAATAAAGTTTACTTTTCTTCTTTGAAAATGTTATCTAAAGGCAGTATGATATAAGTTGCTTATTTATTCATTTATCTACTTATTTATTAATAGTTTATATGCAATATATATGGCAGTAAGCTTCATAACAGATGTAAGTTTGCACTTTGGAACTAGTCTAATATATACAGTTTTCACTCTATTATATTTGTAGTGGTTGGGGATATAACTTAATAGTGCAGGGTATGCTTGCCAGGTGTGAGGTTGTTAATTGTTTCTCTACCCACCCACCCTGACACACACATCCTATTGGGCTACTTATTTTGGATAGAAATTCTGTGTGTGTTAACTGTTAGTCACTTATAGGAATAAAAGGTTTAATGTTTGTCATTCTCTGTTAAGTGAGACCCTATATGATGTGAAAGTCCAGTGTCAATTAGCTTAGCCTCTAAACCAAACTGAACAAAGTTAACAAGAAAAACTCTTCATGATGCTGTGTCCTTAGACGTCTAAAATCAAGTGACTTTTATTCAACAAGTATTTGTTGAGCATCTCGTATATGCCAGGGATATTGGTATGTATTTTCAACAAATCAGGTACATCTAAAGATTTTGAGATAATCTGGAAATTTTCACTATTGTCTTCAGAAAGTAAAATACAATGATCACTGCAGGATTTTAGATAAATTGAATTATTCCTTAATGATAAACTGAGCACATCTTTCAAGGCTGAATACAGTAATCATCAGCATAATGTTTTATATTTGATGTAATAATGATATGTCTAGTTTTCATTTAATTTGTAATTATTAAATGAATGCTTAAAGAGTGTGTTCTTTCAGATAGTTCTGTTGATCATTTCCTGTAAAAATGTTTATCTGACCTATATAAATCTGCCCTCTGAAAATTATGCTTCATAGAATTTCTAGTATTTATAAGTGTAATTGCTGGCTGGTGTTTATGTAGATGGTGTAGAACAGTCTCCTTGGGATGAAAAACACATTGTACATATCCGAGTTTTTCAAATTCAGAAGTCTTGTGAGTACTTTTGGGTGCCTTGTGAGTGGTCTGTGTGATAATTTGGCTTTAGCATTTATATAAAAGGCTTAATTAAAAAAAAAATTCTTAGATCCATGTTGAACAGATCATTGCTCGTAAGAGCCACGTTACCTTTCCTCCTTACTCTAGATGCATTTTAAAAAATCTCTTTTGTTCTTTCCCATGCTTATATTTTCTACTTATCACTTCTTAAAGTAAAAAATTTGGAGTACTTTGTCACCTATAATTTTTTGTCTTTTATTTGAAAATACGAATTCATTATGGTGTTTGGTAACTCTTGGAATGTATATGCTTATAAGTCTATATAAAAATTAGGATTTTGTTTTATATTCATGCATCACAGAGAACTGAATTCTGGAATGAAATTCTTATTTGAAAAGTGCTACTTCAGATGTTTTTACAATTATGCATTTATTTAATTAATACTCTTCTTTTAAATGTTAGTAGTGCTGGCTTAAAGTGAATCCCTTTATAACATGGTTTTTAAGAAATGAAATTCCAAGAAGCCATCATAAATCTTTGTGGTAACTTTTAAAGACACATTCCCTAAAGTCATGAATCGATTGGGATGCTCATTATTAATACTATATTGTTCGGATGGTACTAATGCTAGTGTTTAAGACCAAAAAAATAGAAAGACAGGTCTGGAAACAAGGAAGTAAACATTTCCATTGTTTTGAAGATTGAATGCTTAGAAAACCAGGAAAGTCACTGATAAACTTAAAGGCTGAGAATTTAAATTATAATCACTGGTTGTGAAGTCAGTGGCATTCTTTATTTTCAAATATTTTTATTGCAGCAGTTTATTATGAATATATTTCCATATTATTAATATTCTTCTAAGGTATCGTTCTTATGGATGTGTAGTTTAGATATTTGACTATTTTCTTATTTGGGAGTATGATGTTACCCTTATAGATTTTAATAGTCACACACATACTTTTCTTTTTAGGAAGCTTGTATTAGTTTATATTCTCAAATATTATGTAAATATGCCTAGTTCCTTTTCTACTTATCAGAATGGTTACCATACCTTCTTCGAATTATTATTTGAAAATGAAAGACCTCATTTTTATTTGTGGTTCTTAGAAAGACAGATACACACAGACACACACACACACACACAGACACAGACACAGACACACACAGCTAAATTGAGTTGCTCATTCAGAAATTGTTTTTCATTTTTAAGTTAAATATTTTCATAACTGCCTCTTTTTCATTTATAAGTTTTAATTTGGAATAGTCACAATGATCAGTCTGTCTTATAGTAATAATATGTTTAGACAGGTTTGTCTCCCTTTAAGATTTATTTAAATAATAACCACTCCATTTCTTCTTGTTTTCAATTATACAAAAAACACTGACACTTTTATTCAGTCTTGTGTTTATTTGGGCATAGGATGTCTCATCAAATTTATCTATACAATTTTATCAATATCAGTTTTTGAGTAAATTAAATCTATCCAGATTTTTCTAGATTTGTGTGGTTGTTTTATGTTATGCAATGTGTATTTTTTTTTTTTTTTTTTTTAAGAACTAGGGATTGGGGCTGGAGAGATAGCTCCGAGGCACAAGTGCCTGCTGGGCAAGTGCAAGGTCGTGAGTTCGAACCCTGGTCCCACCAAAAAAACAAAAACAAAAAAAAAGAAGAACTAGGGATTGAACTCAGGCCCTTGTGCTTGCCAGACAAGTGCTTATTCTACCCATCTCCTAAGCTATATATTAAAGCTATTTTGAATCTTTAAATTCTGTTCATCTGGCATATTTTCTAATTTGTTTTTTTACTAGAGATCAAACTCAGTACCTTTCACTTGGCAGGCAGGCACTTGTGCTGCTGAGCAATCTTCGTAGCCCTGTTTGCCAATTCCTGAACAAGAACTACACTATTTGTTATTATAGATGTATACTTTCTAAAATGCTTTTTGAAGCAGTTCTTTAGTCATAACTTTTAATTTTCAATCTTTTGGCATGATTTATGTATTCTTCAAAATGAACATTAGTCTCTCTTCATTAAGCATTTTAATATTCAAGCTCCTTGGTAACTCCCTTCTCTATAGATACCTATTAATGCAGTATAAGAATGTATATATAAATTGAAATTTTTGTGCTTCTTATATTTAGACATACTAGGTGGCTTATTAGTCAAAGGATCTGTTCATACTTATTAATATTTTGTCCTATTTTCACTCATTTTTCGCTTGGGTTCTTTCTTTTTTTTTTTTTTTCACTTGGGTTCTTTTCTCTGTTTACTGTCAGTCTTATCATTTGTGCATGGTTGGATGCTTTGTAATCGTGGAAACACTCCTTTTAGCCATTCAGAGCCTAGAGTTAGACTGTATATATGTTGTGGATCTTGCTTTTAAAAGGATCATGTTTGTACATCATGAATTAGTTTAGCTAATTCTTCCTGGTTTCATTATAAACAAAGATAATTACTTGCTTGCCTTTTAAAAGGACACCTGTGTCATATAATTTTGTCTGTATTTTGCAGATACCATCACATAGCATTTTCATGTTTATAGTACCAGTCTAGATCCCATCATACCATTTTTAGATCTTTAGTGTATTTCATGTGGATATTTCCTTTTAATATAAAAGCTCACAGGAGAAATTGTCTGAAAATTCTCCTGATGCATAAAGCCACAGGATTCAATAATTTGATATTGCAGTGGGTTCTTTAGAATCTCTGGAGAATTGCAATTATTAACACTGTAATTTTTCTTCCTTTACTTGTAGTTATTAGAGAACAATTTAGAAAATTGATGCTTCTGTCAAAAGTCGGCATGGGTAGGATACATGCTTGTCTGGATGTGACAACATTAAGAACCCCACAACTTTTACTAACTATGAAGAAAGAAATCTGTTTTATACTCCATTAAACTGTTATACATCATAAATAATTTATATCAACCTTGGGTCTTGTCTATATCAAGGATGATAAACTAGTCTATGTAGAGATTTTCTTTAAAATGAATGTAAAAGCATTCTCCTTTTCTTGTGTGTGTGTTACTTTGTCTCTTCCTTTCTAGAAGGAAGTGGAAGTCTCCTGAGTCTCCTAAAAGTGTTCAGTCACTTTCCTGTGGACTAGAGAGAGGGTACTTCAGGAATCAGTGATTCCTTGGAGTGATTTGCTGCTTATTTCAGCTGCAAGTATTCATTTGTCCGTGTATTTCTTTCTGGATCTTGTTTTCTCATCTTTCAAGTGAGCCTGTACACTTACTTCAGAAAGATGCTTTGAGAACTTAGAATTAAGGTAAAAGTACTTTTAAAATTGTGGTTACTACACTCATATTAAATTCTTACTGCTATGGTTATTCTTGCCAATGTTTCAAGGACTGATAACTATATAGACAAATATCATGATCTAGCTTGACAAGCCAGAAACTTGCTTGTGAGCACTCATCTTGTCCTTTGATTTTTATAAATGGCCTCATGCCTACCTGACTACATTCTTGCTCTGGCAGATCACCCAGCCATCCTAGGAGTTTGGTTAGAGGAGCACTTGGAATAATTGGGGACATACTATAACGGAATGAAAGGGAACAGTATTGTGCTATTGAGTTTTGTCTCCAGCAAAGTAGGGAACCTAATATTACTAGAAAGTGGTCCATTGATTGGTAAAGGTGAAAGGCCTCAAGAAATTACAGATTGTTAACATGTTATTAATGAGGTTAATAAGACAGCAGTAAGGAGATTGTGGTTAGAGAGAGAATTTCAAGTTAACAATATAACAGTAGAATTTTGCAGTCCTGGAGCTTAGGTGTGGCTGTCCTGCTAAGTGCCTGATACAAGGAAAGCCAATGTAGTGAGCTGAAAGTAAAATTCAGATGGGCATCTGTGAGCACTCAGATGGCTCAGTGAACTGAGAATGGCCTCAGGAATACATTTTAGGTGTGGATACTGAGACAGTAAGTGGAATCTTGCAGGAAACTTTTGGCCTTACTTGAAAAGCTGTGAGACATTAAGTGCCCTTAATGTTTTACTTCAAGGGTAATTATGAGACATAATTACTTCTGAAGTAGTATATTGTCACAGATGTGTGGACCAAATGCAAGGAGCTGCTATGTACCATAATCTGATTATCATATTTGCACTCACAGATGATGCATTTTAGCAGGTACAATCATGTAAAATGGATTGAAACCAGTCTTGCCTTAGAATAAGGCAAATGAACTGGTAATATCGGTTTGAGTATTTTGAGAGGGGGCTGCCAATTAAAAAATGGATCTTTCTTTCTTTCTTTCTTTTCTTCCCCCTCCCTTCCCCTCCTCTCCCCT